>CANSZD010000825.1:0-183861 GCA_947648045.1 Beta corolliflora
CCATACTGATGTTACCATCAACACTGCCGATGGAACCCTGAAGGCCCACAAAGCAATTCTTTCAGCGAGCTCTCCCGTGTTCCAAAGTATGTTCCTCCATGATCTAAGAGAAAAAGAATCTTCCACCATTGAGATAGACGACATGTCATTGGAATCTTGCATGGCCCCTTCTCACTTACGTGTATGGAACCATAAAACCCGAGGATTTCTGGAAACACAGGCTTGCTCTTCTGGCAGCTGCAAACAAATATGATATGACAGATCTTAAAGATGCTTGTGAAGAAAGCCTCTTGGAGGACATAAACTCGGGGAATGTTCTAGAGAGGCTGCAGGAGGCATGGCTTTACCAACTTGATACACTAAAGAAAGGGTGCTTAAAGTACTTGTTTGAATTTGGAAAGATATATGACATTAAGGATGATATAAACAACTTTTTTCAAAGTACAGATAGGGATTTATTGGCAGAGATGTTTCACGAGGTTCTTACAGTATGGAAACCAGCTTAAATAGCCATGAAGCGTGTCAATAGGTAAACATGTAAATAATCGCTAAGCTTCTCTCTTCTATGTCTTATCCTTTTGAATTCTTCCTTCCCCTTGTTCACCTTTCCTTCTTATGTGGGTGGGGTTGGGAATGTATATCGTATTTTTATTGTAATACATGGTGAGATTTGTCGTGTGTTACGATGTATGTATTACTGCTAGATGCAGGTCAACACAGTTATTGTGTAATGAATCTGATGATGATAGACTTCCTTTCTGTTATTATATGCATGTGAAGGAAATCAGGAATTCATATAAAGAATTGTCTTATGCTACTCGGACTTAGGTACTAATGTCAAAGATACCTGTCCAAGTATCGGTCTCTGTTATTTTATAAAAAAAATTCCTTATTTTTGGTCCAAATAGATTGTCATGTCTAACCATGTTGTCGACGATGGTAATGTATTCTTTTTTTTCCCGACAACTTAGTTGCTGTTTAGCTTGGGTAGCTCATTTTACTTTAGTTGCATAGTACATACTACATAGACTACATGTCCACTCCTAGAGAAGTAGCAGGGTACTTGACTAATTATGCATCAAGTTTCGAGTGAAGAATATATTTTGCAGAATGTAAGGTATATTTAACTATATGACATTTTATATGAGCTGATTTAGTCAAACTGAATACTATGGATTCCCTGTTTTTGCTGTTCCATCTGCATTAGGGATGAGGAGTAAGCATATTCAATGATGAATTCTTCTATTTTGAAATAATGATAATTCGAAGAGGTTTTTTTGAATAATTTTTCGTACATGTTATTATACGATTGAGTACTCTTTAATTGTTTTTGCATGCATTGCGTGCATACAAGACTAATATAATTATATACACTACTATGTTTAAAAGAATATATCAATGCCCACATATTTTAACAAATGTATGGTATACTTCTAAAGTTTGCTAAAAATCCAAAACACATTTTTAATACAAAATTAAGAATGCAAGGTTGATACAATTGGTTGTACGTCATCTCTCTCTATCCACTCTTATGATAAACTAATAAGGGTTCGATTCACGTCTCTTGTAAAGCGGATCCTCAATCTCCCAAATCTTGTAGGGATCTCATCTTAATAACGCCTCCTTCCACTTTCCACTCACGTGACAGGACGCATGGTTTAATTCTGTAAAACTCGGGGTATCTCGTGTATTCTTTTATTTGTTAAGGTATGTTTCCGGGCTCCAAGTCTCCCACCGACTTATAGAACATTCCCACAAGTTCTTCAAACGGACCTCCAAAATAAATATGCCTTCTCGCTACTCTCTCCTGAACCTTCCAGAACTTATAACCCAAATCAAACACTCTCTAAATACATCCTAATTATTACTAATAACAGAAAAGAAAGTAGAGAAATATTTCCCTCAAAAAAACAAAAAAAAAAAGATGTTTTTCTTGTTTGTGGGAGGAGTAGAGCAGAAGGCTGGTGAAGTACTAAAAACCGGAGTTAGCCGGTGCATCAACTGCGGTTCGAAAGCTGATCTCGTCAAATACGACAACCTTTTGAAGGTATTCTTTGTTCCTGTTTGGAAATGGCCTGGTAAAAACCCTCTTCTTCATTGTAATACCTGTAACCTTTTTTCCCGGAATCTCTATCTAAAACGACGTCGTCATCTTTGCCTTATGATATTGATGTACTACGTTGCCACTCTTGTGCTCGCGTTGTTGATGCTGATTACCGCTTTTGCCCCTTCTGTGGTGTCTCTTTGTAATAAACTTTAGGTTTTTTTATGGGAATTTTAGTGTTCTTGTTTGTGTTTTTGATACTTATATATACTTGTACTTTGAAATTTGAATAAATAAGGAAACATATACTTGTACTTTGGATATTTTTAAATCTTTATCTAGTCAAACACTTGGACTATGACGACTATCAGTTCCACCAAACAGCTTATGTAATTAACTAGTTTATGGCGACTTATGGAATCAATTACCGTATCAGTTATATAAGTTAGTCTATAAATTTTAGCCAACTTATCTGTTTTAGTTCTGTTTCAACGAACGTAGCTCATTCGAATTCGTTTTGGCCGATATAATCATAAATCATTACTATCCTAGGAGTGGTAATGATATTTTTAGATCAAAATACTATATCATGACCAAGTATTTGGGAGTGTATGATATTAAGTTGCTCGTTAAAAGTTGGCAATTTGGATTCATCAGTGTTGCAATTCCAAGATTGATGTATAATATTGGTCCATCATGTTCATCCTGAAATTTCTTCACAAAAATTACATTTCAAAGAGAGAAAAAAAAGGGGGTTAATATACAGTCATCTATCCTAAAGAGTGTAAAATTACAGTCACTCGGACATATAATTGGCTTCCACATTAGGGTAGCCGAAAGGGCGGTGAGAAAAGGGGGGAAAAGAAAATGAATTATTGAATTTAGCACTGAAACTGTACATCTCGCAAAATAAACAAACATGCTATAGACTTTGCCTCACATTGTTGACAATTTCCGCTTTTCCGAGATTGAAAAACCTCAAGTCCTCAACCCCGTTGCTTTACGATAGTCAATCGATCATTTTCTCCGATGATTGGAAAGGGGCGGCCAGTGTTTTGTTTGTCAACAGAAGAGTGAAGTCGAGCCGTCAGTATGTTACATTGGAGTATCCTCCTGAGTATTTCAATCGGTAAAGGGGAGACGTTTCTCTCCTCGGTCGACTGCTTCTCTCCATTGCCTATATCTGACACCGAGTTTGTCATAGGGTACAGGCCAGTTCCAGATGTTGGCTCCATTGATCATGCGTTCTTGTTGTCCGAGTACAAGTCTGAGATCTTCATTCAATACCTGCATCAGTCATAGTGTCGTAAGAAACAAGGCTTTGGCATACTTTATCACCTTCCACAAGAGTGGCTATTTTGGCTAAATTTACTTGAGCTAATTTTTTGTCTTATGAGTCTAGTAGGGGTAATATATCAGGGTCCACAAATTTTTATCTCATGTTTAAGTCTAATGGAGTTTATCTTCACAAAAACAGGAGGGTCACTATTTATATCTACACAATTGGGATAGCTCTTTAAAATCACTGGCCCTCAGATTTGCAATTGGGAAACCAAATACTGAAAACTACAAAAAAAAAAAAAAAGGTTTGTAAACGTTGGTTGTTAGTTTTCCGAAGAATTTCCAGCTGAAAACTCACAGACATAAAATTAGAAATTACATAAAGTTTTTGAAAAAAAGTATTAAGAGTAAAAAAGTGTACCTTCTCCGCAAAGTGCCTCCATAGATGTTGCATGAAGGGAACATGCTTCAATATTGGAGCGAAATCTAGTGACATTCTATAAAGCAATCTTGTTTTCTGTTTCGATGAAGGTAAACACACGTGAAGCTGATGAAGATGCGTTGCACACTGCTTGGTACTCTGGCCTTCCAATTTTCCTGGCTTAGAGATACCAATTGTAGAAAGCACCATACAAGGCGGTCTAAACTCCATATCTATGGGGTAAGGGTCCCAGTAGCCTTGAAGTCCAGATACTGGTGTCAAGAATTTTACCAAGCTGCAAAAATTGACAACATCAATAATTAAGATTAGTGGTATGCCCAATTACTTTCACGTTTTTAAACCCATGATCCATGGCTAATTTTAACTAAGATTTCATTCACATAGACAATAATGATCTGTGACTCAGGAACTTGAAGATACAGGATTTCTATTAAGAGTGTTCAAAGTTATGACAGACATTGTTTTTTGCGTACGAATAGGAAATTATTAAGTTTCCATATCTTTGGCCGAAATTAAGAGCTTTCATACACTTTGGGATGTCAAAAGCAGATCTGAATAGCATGCAAGGTTTTAGAAAAACACATACGCTGGAACAAATATGAATGTGATAGTTATATTTACTTTACTTCTTTCTTTACAGTTCAAGAAAAATGATGAAATGCAAACCTTGGAACACTCCATCCTTTGGCAAATGTGGAAGTATGAGTAAAAGGAGCATGTGCAAGGTCCAGAAGATTATCCAAAAGTAGTCCATGTTCAACTGGAAGTTCCATCACGATCTGCATACTTCAAAAGGAACAGATTAAAGATGGTACAGATACAATATGTTGTGGGTACTTTGTACACTGCTAGTGTAAGAAAAGTATACCTCTGCATGAATTACAAACCCTTGAGGAGGTAAGAGTGAAGGAAGGGAGGCAGCAGGAGGGTCATTGCCAGGCCAAATCCAAATCATTCCTTCCTGTTCAAAACAAGGCAATGATTTTATCCTAACATCCAGTAACTTGGTAGATGGCATTTTCACGCATTTTCCATCTGTTGAGTATTCCCATCCTGAAATACATACCATCATTGCAACCAAATCATTAGCATAATATAAAATTAATCATCCCCAAGTCACTTATACCTTAGCAAAAGGTTAGTTTAGTTTTACTCGGCATTCTTACCATGATATGGACATTGGATGCGACCCTCATTTACAGATCCTAAATCAAGAGGGCACGCTCTGTGTGCACAGGTGTTCCTAACACAACCAGGTTTGCCGTCTTTCCCCCGGAAAATGACCCATGGTTCTTCAAAGCAGTCCATTGGAATCTGAAAAAGGAGAAAGCCAAGTAACTCTTTAGTCTGTATACGTTTACAGGCATGAATAAGAGGAGAGGAAATACAATAATTTATGCTCTCAATAGTTTTACCATAGTGCCATCCTTCAAGTCTGCAGAAAAGGCAACAGGGTACCAGAAATTCTTCAGGCTGGGATGATAAGATTTGACAGGACCTGATACATCTAAGGTTTTACGAGACGGCTTCCTCTTAATTGGTTGCAAGGGCTGTATGGAGGTACTTGTCGAAGCAGGTGGTTGATTGATTTCAGTCGTGGTTCTGTCTTGTAACAACCTATCATTAACCAGTTCCTCCATGTAAGCTAGTTTACCTAAAGCTGCTGACACCCGTGCTTCAGAAATATGAACCTGTTGTTATTGTCACAGATACGGATAAGGATACATTATTCATCACTTTTAGAAATTGGTCGCTAGTTGTTGGTCAGATTCTAGAAAATCAAGCAAATTGAGGTACCAGACTCCAGAGTCTAGTCTCATAAACTATGAGATCTTTTACCTTTTTATGAGCCTGTTCAAGCTCATCTTGCAACCCTGCTAGCTCCTTTCGTAATGTGCCAACAGACTTGTACTCACGAGCAAGAGGGTTTAGTACCTCAACAACCTAAAAATAAATGTATTTGAAAGTGAGAAATGCCGCCTCATAACAAAAATTTTAGAACATAGCTGACCTCATATTTCAACTCAAATGTTATAAAAGTGACCTCATTGTGGAAAGTATTAGCCTTCTGGGGAAGTAAAGGAAGGCAAATGAATGGCATATGCCAACGTGCAACAACAGAATTTGCAAAGCCCGAGTGGGAATTTCAGCTTCTGATGCTACTGGGCTAAATCATTAACTCCAATGATTGAGGTAACTTTCTACTAACTCTTAATTATCACCAAATAGCAATCAGTTTCTACCTTCAAAATCAAGAGCCATGGAGGTACTTAACTACTTAAGCACATACCGACATACATAATCAGATAATCTTCATGACTATCATAATTGAGAGTCTATTGAGAGACGCAGGATTTACTATACAGAATCTTATGGTGTAGAAGTAGGAAATATAATGCACAAGAGATTGTCAAATTCCTTGTACATCTAATATATGTTACTGATTCATCTTTGTTCTAATTATTGCATGTGTAAATAGCCATGATGGTCTACAACTGGCAATTTGGTAGACGTCCGTGTTTGTGTTTGTGTTTGTGTCTTGGCTCTTGTCAATTTCGGGTTGTTCTTAATAAATATTAAATATACTTCCTCTGTTTCTTTTTAAATCCAACAAATGCACTTTTCCGCATCCCGATGCATTACTTTGACCACAAATATCTATAATTACATATAAGTAAAAATTATAAAAATTACTACATATTATGGAAGTATGTCATGCGACAAATCTAACAAGATCTCACTTGACTATGTTTTTCATTATGTACAAATCACAAATCTTAGTCAAAGTGATAAGTGTGAATAGTGAAAAAGTGCATTTGTTGCATTTAAGAAGAAACGGAGGAAGTATAAGATTTAAAATAAGTACTTAATATGGCAGAACGATCAAAAGGAGTTGTGCTTGTCTCGTGTTTCTCTCGGTTACTTTGTGCTTGCATCGTGTTTGTGTCAGTCGTGTCAAGTTAAGATTGCCTATGATGTCCATGGTTGAAATAAGTATTATCTTTATCGGAATATCATCTTAAGCAATAACCAGACCTGTTCACAGATTCTTTTTCTTTCTCCTTTCTACTATCTCCTGCTTTGGTTCTTACCAGTTCCGGTGGGGAGAACTAATCTATCTTGGTGAAGATTGAAACTTTCTTTTAAAAGGTATCATATATTATTAGAATTCAGGACATAATGACAGTTATTACAGACCTTTTCGTGTAGCAGCATTATTGAAAGAACATCCTGCCGAGCTCGCCAATCCAAGTATTGGATATCAAATCTTGCCACTTCCAAGGCTTGATTCACATCCAATATTTTTCCTTTATATAGTGGTGCTTTAGTTCTTGGATCCTCCACATTGAAGAGTGTCCCCCATGTGCTCTTTTTGTCTACAGATTCTCCATCCTCTCGAAAAACAGCAAACACTCCAATGCTGCCTTTTACCTGGATTTGTTTCCCCAGCCATTAGCAAATAGAACAAATTCACAAATTCAATTCTTAAGCCCTCATTATTTGAGCGACTACAGATTATCCTACATAATGGTAAATAGTCGAAACAACCAGAATGGATCCCTTTTTCGAGGTCCACATTCCACAATATCAATCTTACCCACTATTTAACTAAGATTGATAGCGATACAATCTCCAAAGACCCACGAAAGAGAAGTTGAAAAACATCATTAAAGAACTGGGAACATCTTTTTCCTTTGATTGCAATGGATATAGGCCACATAGGACCACGACGATTCCTTATCCTATTATGTGTCCGTTTAATGTCTCTGTGTCTCACTACTCCTTGTTATGTTAAATCACCAACTTCGATGGATCAATTATTTGACTCAAAATGCGAATATCTTACAACTCGTAAGGTGGCAAAATCAGGAGAGATTGAGATACAAGACCTCTCTCGCGGAAATTCACCCTAAAGCATTGCCAACTGTGTGGCTTGAACATCGGATAGTTAAATTACGATCCCAAAGTCACCATGCCCAATGGTCCAACCCTAGGACAATCAGTCAATCACTTGCATACAATATGACTCCTAATACTTAAAAAAACAAAAAACACAGAAATTCAACTTTGAATAAGCCAAGTTCTAATCTCAAACACTACCATCCAAATCCAATCTTCTTTACCAAATTTGAGTAACATTGATCGTCTTCAACTCATCATAATTATAAATAATAATCTAGTCTACCCATTTTCTTAAGTATAAAAGAGTATAAGCAATCTTCCCCTCTCTCCAATTATGGCGCCCATATGACAACATTCAAATTACTCATATTATTTTGAGCTTCTAGGAAATTGAGTGAGTATATTAGAAGCAACCTTAAAGTGTTAAAAAGGCAACATATCTAGATACTTGAATTCCAATTTTCCAAACACTAATTCTACTCGAAACAAGTTCCCATGACAAAAACTACAATTGTTCAACCAAAACTCAACCATTTACCCAGAAAATTCACAAAATCAATACTCAATAGGTCAAAGATCATATTTTTAAGTCATTTACACAATCAAGGAAAAAAAAACCCAGAAAGTTACAAATCAACATGATCAACTTCCATTAAAAAATTTACTAATACAAAAATTACTAACTAAACAACTACTATTAATACAAACTTAGAAACAAACCCAATTCAATAAAAATAACATGACATACCTTTTTGGGATTAAATTTAAAAGGGCGACTATGAAAAATAGGAAGAGAAAGTGCAGAAGCAGTAGCAACAGCATTCATGGCGTATATTTCTTTACTTGTAAAAAAAATACCCCCAAAAAATATTTAGGGGGGAAAAAATGTGAGAAAAAAAAAATGGTAGGAAAATTAGAGTGAGGATTTTTGAGAGAAAGAAGTTATGTTGGATAAGAGGTTGGTGCTGGACGCGATCTGAGTAGGCCTTCCATTGAATGCCATGTGGGATTTTATGTTGTACACGTGGCATTGTTTACTCCACATGACTAAAAATATTGAAAGTGAGTGTGTGTATACTGTATGTGTAGCTATCAAATGCAAATGATGGGGCTTAAAAATCTAACTTATCTTGGCCAGCTAGGAAGTTGGATTCTCTAGATATAATTTATTATCTTCTCTTCTTCTTACACGCATAATTAATTGATAATTATCAATATTATGATAATTTGATGGTCCAATTTGGCAACTATTAGGGAAAGTATCCACATATGTTGTAATTTGACATTATTTGTTATATGTTGCTAATGTATAAAGCGAGAAAAGACAAAATCACATGTATTATATTTTATTTCACTTGAGGATCACCAATGAAATGAAACATATCATTCCATAGAATAGTATAAAGAGATTTTATTAGTTGCAAATTTGAAATCTTACAAGCTTATGGGGCGACACCTCGGAAGGGGGTACCCCCAATGGAACCGAGACGAGGGAAGCCTGTTGTGTAGCCGTAATAGGACATATAAATATATTTATGTGTAATTTTGTAACACAACAGGAATCTTAACTAGCGTAAACGTGTAAGATATGTCCTCAAATCTGAAGAGGATGTGGATCCCCAAATTTCCATTTGAAAACTCGAAATTTTGTTAGGGTGTAAGTTATTCAAATAAAATTCAAAATCCAATCAAATTCAAACATAATCAATACTTTAGATTAATAACTCAAGAGGAATATTAACTAGCGTAAACGTCTAAAATATGTCCTCAAATCTGGTGAGGATGTGAATCCCCAATTTCCCACTTGAAAACTCGGGATTTTGTTAGAGTGTAAATTATTTAGATAAAATTCAAAATCCAATCAAATTCAAACATTATTAATAGTTTAGATTAATAATTCAAGAGGAATCTTAACTAGCGTAAACGTGTAAAATATGTCCTCAAATCTGACGAGAATGTGGATCCCCCACTTGAAAGATTTTGTTGGGGTGTAAGTTATTTCGATAAAATTCAAAATCCAATTTAATTCAAAGATATTATATAGTTTAGATTAATATTTTTCAATGAGTTCGAACTTAATTGTTAACAATCAGATTTTCTATTAAAAATGTTGGATAAAAAAAAAGGGAACAAATTGAAAGTTTATACACACATTTTGTTGGTTAAATGTTCTGTAAAAAAAAAACATATCTAATTTTTTTTGTTTATGAATAATTGAATATCCTCTTTTGGGAATTTTAAAAATACTAGGAGTAATGAAAAAAGCAAGGTCCTACCGGGAGTCGAACCCAGGTCGCTGGATTCAAAGTCCAGAGTGCTAACCACTACACCATAGAACCTTGTTGTGCTTATGTTCACAGTAAGTCAATTATTATAATATTTTTGCAGGTAAGTCTATGTTTATTCGTTTGGAATGCGGGCGACGTGTAAATATGTTATCATCATCTCCAGAATTAGGGAAGTACATATCTGTACGAAATGCAATTAGAAAAAGTATCACCGTGATTAGGGGCGTTCAAAACAGTTTAACCGTCTTTATAAGCAAGTAGGATTGGACAAGTTGCCTCACAGACTTACAGTGGTTATTTCTAACAGCCAGCTTACAATTATCTTTCATGTTGCCAGTGGATGCCATATAGTTCGTCATTGCTCGATCCTTAGGTTTGATTGCTAGTAAAAAGAAAGAAAAAAAATTAGTGTTATTTTTATGGGAGATTGTGAGGGAAGCGTCAGTTCACTTCGGAGATGTACAAAATTTGTATATCAAGTGACATATTTGTAAATAAATGTCATTGATATTAAGGGGGATTGTTAAACATCGCCTCAAAATTCCTTAAAATCATTCCCACCAAATATATCTAACTTTATCCTTCCCTTTTTTTTTCAGGTCTTTTCCATAACCACCACAAAACCACGCAAACCATCACCTACACCACCACGCAAACCACCACGAACAAGCCGACAAAATAAAAAAATATTTGGGTGCCACCTGGGACATGTCCGGCCTGGACGTTTCCGCCACGGTGGAAACGTCTGGTCTGGACGTTTCCACCATGGAAGCGCACGTTTCTATGGTGGAAACGTCCAGGCCGGACGTTTCCCAAGTGGCACCCAAATTTTTATTTTTTTATTATTCGACTTGCTTGTGGTGGTTGCAGGGGTTGGGTGTGGGGGCCGCTGGTGGGGGTGGAGGGAGTAAGGTGTGGTGGCAGGAGGTGGATGCTGGTGGAGTGAGGTGGTTGGTGGGTGTGGTGGTTTAGGGAAAAAGAAATAAAAGATTATAAATGTAATTTCAACTTTTTTTGGGTTGATTTTAAGTAAATTTGGGGCGATGAATAGAAGTTTAGATATTAAGTCGTATGTATTTAATATTAAATCGTGATTTTTTTAAAAACTTTTTTTATATAAGAAAAAAATACGACTTGCTATTTGACCCTTACGACCTAGTGACATTTTATTTACAAAAATGTCACTTGATGTACAAAGTTTGTACATCTCCGAGATCAATTGACAATTTCTTAGAGATCTTCGGGATTTTATCAAAGGAAGCAGTGAACTTCCGGATACATGAGTGACAAGATAAATTACATCTAATTCAGAAGAGTATCATGACTAAAGCACCATTTTTTTTTGCAAGACCATCAACAATCATATAAGCTTCACTTCTCCTGAATTGTGAAAGCGATCCTTCATATATATATATATATATATATATATATATATATATATATATATATATATATATATATATATATATATATATATATATATATATATATATCTATATACATATCCAAAAGGTAAGGCAAAAAATGTCATGTTGCCACATGTAGTCCCCCTTCCCCACACAATCAAATAAAACATATTAAACAATAAAAATATGCGTTTTAAGACTTGAACCCATAACTTCTCATTTGAGATACCAGCGCACCAACCAACTACTCTACAATCTCATGTTGGTCTTTGTGGGGAAAAATATATTTAAAAATAAGATAACATGCAACTCAGAATTATAGAATTCAGCAATTGGTAAACAAATAGGAAATTCACAATTACATTCCATCATCCCAAACTGACATTTTCATATCTTAAAACGCAAAACCAAATAATTTGAATAAAATAAAACTATGATGAAACTTTTTTTTTGAAAGCATGATGACTCCTTTAATCTCTTGCATGACAATTGTTCTTTTGAAATGACTATCAATCATATGTTTAGCTTTTATCATCATGTGTTAATTAAAATTTTGACTATATTTGCTAGATTGGTAACCAAGAAATGGACACAGTCTATGCTACAGGAGCTTTTTAACTACAATTCTACAAGAGTATATTAAATTGACTTATCGTCATTTCTTTATTGTTGAAAGGTTTTTTTTTTGTTTTAACCAAAAATAGATAAATAGAGGTTTTAATTTAGTGATTGTCCCGTAAAGTTAGGATTCTATTTTTCTTAGCCATGGAAGATGGCTAATTGTTTCAAGTCAATCTATTACAATATTATAAGTGTAACTACGACAAAATGTGATGTTTCGGGATAATATATAATGGTATAAAAAATCTAATTTGGGAAATTTCTTAAGGTACCCTTGAGGTTTGATATAATTCTCAAAATACCCTTATTAAATTTTAAAGTTCAAAGATTAAGTTTCAAGGGTACCTCAGGAAATTAATACATTTGAATTTCTGTCTATAGTAATGGTATTTTAAGCAATGTGTGAAACCTAGGGCTGACAATGATGCGAGTCGAGCTCGAGTTTGACTATACTCGACTCGAACTTGAAATCTCATACCTAAACTCGACTCGAAAACTTGCGAGCTTGAAATCATCAAGCTCAAATCGAAGTCGAAAACCCAAACTCGAGTTCGAACTCGATTCAAACTCGAACTAGGTTCAATCCGCACTCGAACTTGGTTGAAGCTCGAACTCGAACTCATTAATTAATAAATAATGATGCTTGAAACCGTATTCATATTTGCATTCTTTGTGGATTTTTTATGAACAAGAAATTTCAAAAATTAATCTACTTTAGGTCGTGCGGCGTCGAGGTGAGGTGGTGGCGTGGTGTTGCAGGCTTGCAACGTCGAGCCGTCGACTGAGTTGTGAAGTGGTGTAGCGCCGAGTGAGATGAGTGGTGCAGTGCCGAGTGAATCTAAAGGATCTCATTGGTGGTTGGTGCAAAGGGAGATGGAGATTGGAGAAGGAGAGCCAAAGAGGCCTTGAGCCTTGTGACTGCTTGTTGTGAGTCTTGTGACTCTTAGACCTAGAGAGGGTTTGTTATATCTTTGCTTGCCCATAACGGACTGTTAAGATCTTATTCTTGGGTTTCTTTATATCTCATCCATTGATTTAGTTCTACTTCTTTTAGGGAAAATCCTTCACTTTGCCTTTTAGTCATTTAATGTATCTCTTTTTGAAAAGAAAAGTTCAAGTATTTTCTAGAAATAAAAGTTTAAACTATCTTAAAAAAATAATAAAAAATATATAATATCTTTCGAGTATTTCATGATTTTTTCGAGTCGAGTATTGAGTACGTCGACTTGACTCGTTAGTATATCGGGTCGAGTTCGAGTAGGCTCGTGAGTTGTCTCACTTCATTCATGCCTCTGACTCAAACCTTAAAAAGTATCCAAGACATTCCCAAAATGAGAGTAAGAGTTTGAGATTACCCCAAACCTGACCCATCAAATTTTGGTAACCAAAAGAAGTAAAATATATACTTTCAAAAGGTCGTTATATCTCACAGACTCACAGACTCACACCATAAACCTTCCTTCTAGATTCTAAAATTGCCACTTAAGCAATATTTAATTCCCTCGCACAAAGGAAAACCATCCTCGCCCCATCCCCCCCCTTCTCTCTCTCTCTCTCTAAATCTAGATAATACTACAACTGCCACCAAAAAACCAACAACTTTCAGTACAACTTAATACTACAAATCTGCTGCTAAAACAATTTCTCATAGACACAAAAAAAAAAGAGACAAAAAATAAAAACAACACAACATAGATTGAGAATTGAGATGATGAGAGGAAGTAACAATAAGAAGCAGCAAAAGAGAAGCAAAGCTGGTGCATTTTTTATGGCAACTTTGGTGTTGTGGGGAATGTCGGTGGGATTTGAAATCGGGTTCAACAACAAAAAGGAGCTTCTACCTCTAATTTTCAGTTGCTTATTCTTCCAAATTGCCAACTGGCTTCTTCGTTTTTGGGTTTCTAGAGAACCCCTCTTTGTCAACACCTCAGTCTCTCTCCTCCACTCTCTTCTTGCTTCTGCTTTTGGTAATTCAACTCCCCCTTTTTCCTCTTTTTCTATTTTGAATTTTGTAGTTTTCTAAATTTTGCTGTGTTTTGATTTCGGTTGATTAAGGGTGCGTTCTCTTCACCTTGAACTTATTAGGCACGATTGAACCTTGTTGGAACTTATTTTTTAGTATTGTGTTAGACCTTATTAGACCTGATGAGACTTGATATGAACTTATTGAAGCTTTTTTTCTAAGGTACATAGAACACACCCTAAATTTTATAAATTCTTAGGTGATCGTGATCCTTGAAGCACGTAGAACTATGCATTTCCAAGTACAGTTTTTGCACATCTGTCACATGCGTTGTTTTAATGGGCAAAATGTAAAATGAACAAATATAAAAAGCGCAAAAATGGGAGAGCGAGCACCTACCAGGAGCCTTATAGAGGTTTTACTTAATTTTGGTCTTGGTGCTGTATGTAGAGGATTTTTACTTGTACTTAACATGTGTTTTATTAATTTGAGTTAAAGAATTGCGACTGATGAGCTCATTAGGAGGCTAGGAATTAGGATTCAATTAAAGCAGTGCCATGTCCAAAAAGGCTATGTTAGGAGGCTAGGATTCAACTAAAAGCAGTGCCATGTCCAAAAAGGCTATGTTGGGTTGGGCGGAAAACAATTTTCATGGAAAATGATTTCATGTAAAAACATTTTCCTGGGAGAGAAAGGGGAAAATGGAAATGGAAGGGAGAGGTTGGATGGAAGGAGAGAAAGAAGAAGGTAGGAAACAGAGAGGAAAATGTGGCATTAGGGAAAATGTTTGCTATCCTTGCGAAAGCTATTTTCCAACATTTATCATTTACAAACCAAACAAAGGAAATTGGGAAACCGCTTTTCTCGAAAAATTAGTTTTGCCCAATAAAACACCCTCGAACATATCAAAAATAAAAAAGATGGTGTTAAATTGGAGATTGATACATCTACCCACTGGGTAGACTATTCACTAGAAATAGACAATCTTTCATTGAGTAAAAATGGGCATAAAATGGTTTTGGTTTGCATCTATGCATGTTTGGTTAGAATAAGAAGAATTGGGGATTGGATGTGGGCAAAATTCCCGCCAATGGTTGAGATGTTCAGTCGACTCCTATCTGTGGTGAATTCTGTTTTGTTCACATCCGAGTTGTCTCACATTAGAGAAGATGAGAGAAAATAACTACATATGCTTGAGAAGTCATCAGCCATCAGTTTGTGGATGAATCTCCCTTGGGCTTATAAGTGGTCTCCTCATTTTTGGCCGTTGGGGGCAATCCAGGCCCATTTCCGTTTCTTCCATCATACCTTTTTTTTTTTTGAAAGAATTCTTCCATCATACCTAATGAGTCCATACTGAGTATCTTTGATTTTAGGATTAAGCTGAGCATTTTACTGGTGGTTTATTGGTGTAGTTTAGTTTAAAAAGACCAGCTAGGAGGCTATGCAAATTGCAAGCGACCTTTTGTAAATATTACTCTTGATATGGTTATCTTATGGAACATGACTTTATATCATAAAATTGCACATAACAATTATATCTGTCCGCTTTTGCATAATCAGCACACGGCCCCAATGCGCATATTATTGGCATAGCTTTGGTTATTTTAGGTTCGGTACTGAGATCATGATATAGACTTTAGAATTATTCCTTCTACTATGCTTTATCAATCTTCATAAGATAGAAAACAATCAAAGAACTTTATGTTGTAAAGTTGATGCTGTTGATTTAATTACTTCTAATCGGGCATTCAAACAACTAAACTATTAGTGTATATGTATAAGGACAAGATTGACTTCCATAATTTAGTTGTTTTTGTATATTTGTCATATATATATATAGCGTCAGGCTCCCTGTCTAAAGGTGAGTCGACATTCAATTTCTCACATAAACCACTGGATGATATTCTATTCGTGATGCTCAGGACATTAGCTTTCCATGAGCCCTCTGTAAGTAGAATCAAACAAAAGAATTCTGTAAAAAAAGGTTTTAGAAGTGAAGTGTGTCTGTGTTGGAGTAGGGGCAGCCGGGCAGGAGCATGGAATGAACATCAATTTACCATTGGCATAGGGTGTCCAAGTAGTTTCAGATTAAATTACGAATCTAATCTTTCTATCAGCACTCAATTTATATTTGTTTTTCTCCTTTGTCTCCAATGAACTTGCTTGCATCTTTTGCAGCTGTGTTCATTTTGCTCAACCAATGGAATGCAAAGGGTTCCATTCAAATGTTCGAACACGAGCAACTGGTTCAAAATACTTGGCCATGGGCATATCCAGCCTTATGTTTTTCGTGTGGTTACTTTGCATATGATCAGTGGGATATGTTGAAGTACGAACTATACAGCGGCTGGTTCCCATCTATCCTGGCACATCACCTCATCCTTCTTGTTTGCTTCTCACTTGCTCTATACCGTAATGTCACCATCAACTACCTCATTCTTACCCTAATCTGTGAGGTATACTTTTTGTGTGCATCTTGAAGCTTTTCTCTAGCTATATATTTGGTCAATGGTCTGGAACAATCTAGTCATTTTAACTACACATTATATATACGTACCGGAAACTTAGCATGATCTAAAATGGTCAACAATTGAAGTGCCAGGCTATTTAATGAGTGATTTTCAACCAAATAGCTGAGAGAGGGCAAATTGGTAAATCCACTTGGCATGAGCCCCACTTCAATTCTTCATCTCTGTTTGCTAGGAGCAAAGTCTTTATTTATCCTATTTCTCAAGTTAGGTTACCATATAGAATTGTCAAAACCATAAATTACGAGTCCTTCATATGCAAGAGCTTAAGCGTGAATATGGACACTTTTTATGTTTGTCAATGTATATTATCTTGAGCTAAGCTATCTGGTTTCTGATTAAATCGTTGCAACAGCTGCATTCGGTCTTCCTACACGTGAGAAAAGTAAGACGGATGGCAGGGATTAGGAGTGCAGAGAGTACAATCGTGAAGGCAGAATGGGTTCTTAACTGGATCACCTTCTTTTTTGCTCGGTTACTACCCCACGCATTGATATTGATCAAACTTGTAAAAGATGCCTCTAAGTTCGACAAGGGTGTAGAGCTCCCACTTGCTATATTTGGGATGATTGGCATGAATTTGCTCAATATCGGCCTAGGCATAGACATCTGTGGTGCGTATAAGAGAGAGAAAAATCCTCCACAGAATCATCATAAGGATTGAAGTGAGCACAGGATTGAATTCATCAGCTGGGTGAGCTCTGTTGTTTGTTATACTATAATGTTCCTGCAAAGAATTTGTATTGTTAGCGAATAGCGATACTGATAAAGGAAAAACCCAAAACGTAAGAATAGGTCTTTTTCCATTACAAGACATGGGGAATTCTTTTTGGAAAAAGAAAAGGCACTCAAGCCATGATGTAGAATGTGCTTGAGAGTATATTGTGAATATTTGTCCATTTGATAATGTATTAGAGAATGCAAGTTTGTGCAAACAAAATAGGTCCTACCGGGAGTCGAACCCAGGTCGCTGGATTCAAAGTCCAGAGTGCTAACCACTACACCATAGAACCTTATTGTACTATTTCTTGTTGGCAATATATAAATTTTTTATATTGGCTTTGGCTTAAGTCAGAATCTCAAGAGAATAGGAATCTGTGTCCACCTATCAGAAGAGTGCTTGGATTTACTAGAGGCAGCTTTTTATTATGATTCTCAGTTGTATTTAATTTATTCATTTCCTCATTTAGTGGATCTTAACGTTTTGAGGTGACATATATTAAAAAAAAAAAACATAAAGTATATATTGGGTAGTCTTCCCACAAGAAAATCTAGGTGTTTTTTCGCCTTAAAAAATCAAGGTTAATAGGGGTTTAGATATATTCAAACAAGTTCAATCAAGTGTAAACATTCGACTTAATAAGAGCTAAATCTAATCCAGTCAAGTCCAAGTAAATCATTTCAAATTAGTTTAAAGGAAGTGAACACTCCTATATTAGATTTCAAATGGTAGATTATAGCCCTCGTAGGTCACTCATGACACCAATTTCAAATGTTGGTCCAAGCTTGGCACGAGCACTAGGGGTGGCCTGCTCATTTCTGAAACGAAAAAAATTTATCCTAGGGGGTAGCATGTATATCAAGGAATGTGTGAACATCCTTTTATAAAAAAATTCAATACGAGTTTGACACGACACGACTTTTCCTTAACTTGTTTCAGGCTTTAATGATAGGCCTATACAATCCAAACCATGCCGAGGTCTAGATTTTGCCTGATTAATTGTAGGATTTATTTCATTCTGTTTTCCACCTTTACTAAGTTATTTTTATTAACAAGTAGGGAAGAATTTCGATTTATGGATGGAATCAAATTCAATATGCAGTATTTACAACTTAAAAACCTTTCTCCTTTGAGAAATAGCTCGATACATAAACATTTCGTTTATGGGCATATAAAAGTAATTAATTAATCATTTTTCGGTCCATATTAGTCCAGCCTCGGGGGGAGACACTATATTTGGTAGGAAGGAATTGGATGGAAAAGGAAGAAAATGAAAAGAGAAAAAATTTCCTATGTTATGAATCTCTCTCTCTCTTTTCTAGCATAAATGGATTCTCTCATTCTGACACTTATATCCTCACTTCCTAGAACATTTTTTCTTTTGGAATTTGCTTTGGTTCCAGCACCTATCTTCTTGCGTCTTGCACACCAAGCTACTTCAGTTCTGCCATCCAATTATTTCAATGGTGGGTCTTCAAACTCTATGAATTCATTAAGGCTATAATTAATTATGTAAGTGTGTCAATTCATTTCCACATTCAATTCTCATGTTGATTAATTACTCACATTGTTTTGTGACCATGCATTTAGTTTGCTGTTTTAGATTTCTGAGCTCTTAAAATGATATACTCCAATGTTTCATGAGGACAATAAATCAGTTACACATAATATTTGGGGCATCAGATTATATTATGTGATTGACTTCTGGAATTCTTGTATATGGGATTAGCTTTAATTCATGAATTCTATAATTATTAGCCAATTTTAGATTTTGATGTAGTGTCAGGTTCACTGGAGTGATAAACTTTTGTGTTACAGTCAATTTTACTGTGTTCATCGTTTGAGGACTTGGTGGGTTTGGGGACGACGAGAAATTTAGACAATGCTTTTATAAATTATAATTTGAATAATTTGACATTGTAAATGAACTCAAATTGGTAGTATAATGAAGGACTAAATATCGCTTATTTCGAAGATAATTTGCTCATTTAGTAAATGTAAATGAACTAAATATATTTGGGAAATTCCATATTGTACCATCGTAAATCTTTGAGCTTTTTCCATTTGGCACCCAAATTCTTTTTGATTACATATATACCATTTGTAGTTTGGACTTATTCTCTACTGTAACATTATGTTAAACAAAATGTTAGTTTTGTGTAAAATATGATAAATAGTTTGTCTTGTTTACGTGCCTTGTGCATCGTAAATGGTTCAACTAAGCTTTGGGAGTCATTTTGGCTTTTATGGGTCAAAATTGAAGTCGAATTTGGAGAAAAACGACTAGAACCTCGTTTTACGTATCAAGAAATGCCTACTTGTTTTTTTTTACCAAATTGAACATTAAATTTGGTCGTTAATGATAAAAATGACTCCTAAAACCTTAATTACGCAAAATTAGACAAACCCCTAGCGCTATTTAACCCCCAAACTAACGTTTTCTTTAACATAATGTTATGGTAGAGAATAAGTTCAAACTACATTGGTACCATATAGAATTCAAAAAAAATTTGGGTACCAAAGGGAAAAGTCGAAAGTACAGTGGTACTAAGTGGAATTTCCCTAATATATTTTGTACTTTCTACGTTCTGAAATAAATGATACACTTCCTCTTTTATATGAGAATTTTTTAGGGAAACGTTTCAATTGTTTGAGAATGAGGAAAGTATCCTTTTGGGTTAACACGTTTGTTTTTGACACACAGGTAAAAAAAATGAGTCATGTCGAGTATAAAGCATTGACTAAATAGAAAAATACAGGTCAACTAAAAAGAAATGGAATTCTTCTATCCTCTTATGCATAAAAAAAAGAAAAAAAAAGAAGAAATGGAGGTAGATGTACAAGAAAAGAATAAATTCCGCTCATTTTGAAGAAAATTTACCCATTTGGTTAATGTAAATCAACCAAAATGGGTACGAGAAAAGAATAACTTCCATTCTTTTGCTCATTTGGTAAATTTAAAGGAAAAATGGATCAGAATACCCTCAACTTTAGCCCGTTTGCTTTTAATACCCCCAACTTTGAGTTTTTTTAACTACCCCAAACTATTGGGGAGGTCCGTCAAAAATGCACCCAGATGACCTGTAACCTGTTAGCATGGTAATTTTTTTATTTTTTATTTCTCTTTTATCTTCTTTATTAGCTTTTGTAAACTAAAATTCCCACCTCCCTCCTCTACTCATCCCACCACCCCCACCCCCAACCACCCACTGCCACCTTCCCTCACCCCACTACCACCACCCTTCCCACACCCCCCCCCCTCCCTAACCCCAGTCGAAACCCCTCATCCCCTAACCCCGTCGAATCCCCGCTCCTCTTCTCCGGTAGCACTCCGGCGCCCTCCTCCCCTCTCTCTCTTGGATGCTCCATCTACTCCATCTTCCCATCAAAAACACCTTACAGATCATCACAATTTCAAAATTATGTCATCAAACCTCCCCCAATTCAAAAAAAAGAGTGAGAGAAGAGGATTTCGAGTAAAACCGAATCCTCCAAATTTCAAAAGAAGTTGCCAATTTTCAGGGTATGACATAAACAATGGAGATTGAGGAAGACGACAACTATCAAGATTACATCATGTGCAAAAGCGAAGAGAAATGGTTGTCAAACAAATCCTTCAGCGAAAAAACAAAGTGAATGTCGAAGAAGCAGTGTGAGGAGATTAGGAAGCAATGGCATATAATTGTAGAAGGTGATGATGCTCCACCTCCGATTAAGAGTTTTAAGGAGATGAGATTTCCTGAGCCAGTTTTGAGGGAGTTGAAGGAGAAGGGGATTGTTCAGCCTACACCAATTCAAGCTCAAGGGCTGCCGGTTATTTTGTCTGACCGAGATATGCTTGGTATTGCGTTTACTGGGCCGGGGAAGACGCTGGTGTTCGTGTTGCCACTTATTATGGTGGCATTGCAGGAGGAGTTGATGATGCCTATTGTGTCTTGTGAAGGCCCATTTGGGTTGATTGTGTGTCCGTCTATGGAGCTTGCGAGGCAGACGTATGAAGGGGATGGGTGGGGGGTGGTGGGGGTGGTGGGGGGGGGGGGCTTGGGTTTCGGGGGGTGGTGTGAAGGGGAGGGGGTAGGGAGGGGGGTTTCTCGGTGGGAAAGGGTAGGGGAGGAGGGAGAAAGAGGAAGGGGGGGGGCGTGGTGGTTGAAGAGGGGGAGGAAAGGGAGGGGTGGCGGTGGAGTGGGAGTAGAAAATAGTAAGGGTGGCGGTGGAGTGGGAGTAGAAAATAGTAAGGGTGGAGTGATAAAAAAGAAAAACAAAAAAAATTAAGTGAAACAAATAAGAGCATGACACGTGACATTTTAACCTGCTAAATCGGTTCTTTTAGGTCAGGGGCGCATTTTCGGCGGACCTCATAATAGTTGGGGGTATTTAAAAATAACTCAAAGTTAGGGGTATTAAAAGCGGATGGGGCAAAGTTGGGGGTATTATGATCCATTTTTCCAAATTTAAATGAACGAGAAAAATCCGTAAATTTTGACTTGTCACATAAAGATGCTCTCTTTACATACAAGCTCCAAATTTTCTAATCATCATTTTTAAAATATTGAAAAAGCCGGTATGACTTTCCTAGATGATGCTCTAACCATTTTAAAAACCCAATTTGACCATTCTCAAAAGGGTGTGTTCATGCTGTTATGCAGAGTTAAGAACCCAACTTCCAAAATTATCCGAACCAATCACATAGGCACCATTTTACCAACAGTTAAAAGATCTGAACCCAAAATATATTAATATTTTCAGAGAGAAATTTTGACAATTTGATAATCTATTCAAATGCGCAAGGCAGACGAACTACAAAGAGGATTGAAGAATCTATGCCAATGCATCGCCGGTATGAATTCCAAACCTGGGAATGTAAGAGAAGTAACACAGCAGTAAGAAGCAAGGAATGGAACTTATTACTTTACCCATAGCTAAGTAAAAAGAAGAGTAAGACTTGTGCTAAGGATCTTTTAAAAAGAAGGTAGTCCAACTATATCTTTTCCTCATTAGTTATATTGGTTCAGTCTATCACTTACAGTTTAGATTTTAGAACCATATCTTCCTTGTCTCTTAAAAGTAATGGGATCAATGGCAGAGTCTCTAGCAGTAGATGCAGTGAAAGCAGTGGCGCAATTGGTGAGAGCGCAAGCTTGGGAGGAGATAAGTCTTGCATGGGGTTTCCAAGATCACCTTGAAAAACTCAAGGACAAGTTCCTGGACACCCAAGCTTTCCTAGAGGATGTAGGAAGTGCAAAGCATGCAGAGAAGAGCCAACTTGTGAACCGTTGGCTTGAAAAAGTCAAGGATGTGGCTTATCTTGCTGACGATATCATGGATGACTATGCCTATGAAATCCTCCGCAAAAAACTTGAGATGGGTAAGAACATCTCATTGAAGAAGTTGCGCAACTTCTTCAGTTGCAACAATAACACTACAGTCTTCCGCTTTCGGATGACTCACAAGGTGCGTGAGATCCTTTCCAAGTTCGATGAGCTGGACAAGGAAGCCCATAGAATTGGTCTCCGACAGGTGAAGCTTTCACGTGAAGCAATTACCACTGCGTCTTACAATGAGGATGGTGAGTATGCCAACTTGTATCAAGTTCGGAAACATGCTGCTGCACTTGCTTCTGAATTCGTAGGAAGGAAGGATGATGAGAAGAAGTTGCTGCAAATGATTTGCAACACCACTAATATGGAGGGTGATCTGTCCACCATTGCCATCTATGGAATTGGAGGTAAGTCTATCTCATATTAGTGCTTATAAAGTTACAATAAAATCACTTTTTTTTCCCTACACATTCATTGATACCACCATGGCCAGGTGCTTGGATCCTCGGAGTTAAGATAACTCTACAGGTAGAGTTTGGCAAGAATATCAACCAATTGAATAAAAAAACAATGGCTCATATATCATCTTTCCAAAATCCCCCTATTTTTTCTCATCAAAATCCACCCCATAATTTTCCCTCTCGACCAATATGAGCCCTGATTTTAAAATGTATGGTTAAGATGCAGCTTCTGCTTGTAGAGTTTTATTAAAACTCTAGAGGATCCGGACTCCATGGCGAGTAGCTTTGAATGGATCAAGACTTAACTATTAGTGATCAAGACTTAATTGTATAGTCATGGAATGCATTTAGTTTATTGCGGGGTCTATATCTCATAATCAAGGGTATGTTCATTTTTCTTGCTGAGTTTTGAGTTTTCAAAAAATAAAAACTTTATAAAGGTTATTAGATTTGGAAGAATAGTTTTCAGTTATAATTCTATTAGCTTTTGAAATAAAAAAAAAAGTTAGGGTTATATATGACTAATCTTAATATGTTATGACTAAAAATTGACAGCTTCATGAACATGACCTAAAGCAGTTATCACTTTTGTTATGAGAAAGATTATACCAATTAATATTAAAGATGAGATTATTGGCATGGAAAAGCAATGTAACTAATTAACCAACATTTTTTAAGACGATGGTTGATAGTCGATTTGTCTGAAGTTGCTTTTTTTTTCTAAAAAAAAAAATGTTTCTATATGTTTTTTCTGTTTATGTTGGAATAATAGTAGTTGACTTCTCTATATTATTGAGTTCTATTAGATACTCCAATTCAAAAAATAAAAATAAAAAAATCTAGAGCGGTCATGTAAAATCATATAGGATCACAGGATTACTAAATACTCCCTCTGTATCTTTTTATTTTTCCTATTTTCATTGTGCGCGTTTGCGAATGCATTTCTTTGCTCTTAAATATCTTTCATTATATATTAGTAAAAATTATAACGATTGAATATTAATAAAGAACTCATTAAGACGAGTCAAACAAGCCCCACACGACTATATTTTTCTTATGGATTGTAAAGAATTTAGAAGGTTCCCTCTAATTGTGAATAGATAGTGTCAAGATTCCAAGTGAGAAAGATAAAAAATACGGAGGGGGCACCTGCTAACTACGAGAATCACTAAACCATTCGTCCTCTTTGTTCATCAACTAAATATATGTTTCCTAATACGATTTTCCATTTTCAAAAAGCAATTACATTGGTGATATGCATGTGTTGATGTAAATTATTTCTTCGTTTTAACTCAACCTAGCTAGATTACAAATTCTTAAGATTAACATATCATTATTTCTTCGTTATAACTCTCATTTTTCGTTGATGTACTCCACTAAGCTAATTTTCCCACCATAAATAGATATTTTGCCATCAATGTCATTACTTTCTCTATGGTTATTCATGCAATATCATTACTATATGATATACTCATATTACTTCTGCTGTCAGCATATGTTTCTATCAAAATTACTTTGATATAAATCATGATATGGGAATATTTTTAAATGCCTAATAATCTTTTATGGTGTTATTAAATAGGTCTTGGCAAGACAACTCTAGCTAGACGTCTATACGAACACGAGGTAATTGATGGACATTTTGGGAAGAAAAAGGTTTGGATATGTGTGTCTGAAACTTTCGATATTGAAAGACTTTTGAAGGAGATGCTTGAATCACTTACATCACGTAGAATTGATCTGTCTAACACTGGTGCGATCATAAAGAAACTCCAAGAAGAGTTAAAGGGAATGAAATTCTTACTTGTGCTTGATGATGTATGGAACAAGAATCAGGAGTTATGGGATTCTCTAAAAACTGAACTGCAGAGAATCGGCGATGCATCACGAAGTGTAGTTTTAATTACCACACGTAGCATTGAAGTTGCAACCAAAGCCCGAGCCATCTATCAGCACAAGTTGGAAGGATTATCGGAAGACGATGGTTGGGCTTTGTTGAAGCATAAAGTTTTTGCTAGTGAAACATGGCTAGATATTTCTGAATTTGAGGATATCGGTAGAAGGATTGTGAAGAAGTGTAAGGGAGTTCCTTTGGCAATAAAAGCGATGAGAGGCTTTTTGCAGTCAAAGAAGCATCCATCTGAATGGGAATCAATAGTGACAAGTGAATTTTGGGATTTGCCACAAGTTGATGAAAACTCAATCTTACCATCCTTATTGCTGAGCTACAACCATTTACCATCTGTGTCTGTAAAGCAGTGTTTCGCATACTGTGCCATTTTCCCTAAAGACAGCAAACTGAAGAAGCATGTGTTGATTTCACTTTGGATGGCTCAGGGCTTCCTCCATGAATCAAAAATGAGCAACTTATCGCGCACACTGGAAAAAGTTGGAGAGAGATATTTTGATGTTTTGCTGAACAATTCGTTCTTACAAGAGGAAGAAGAAGTCAACGTAATCGGTGAGATTAGTTCGTATAAAATGCATGATTTAGTGCATGATCTTGCAGCCTTTATTTCAAAAAAGGATTTGTTTGTCTCGAAAGCAGTGGCCAAACCAGAGGATATCTTCAGTGTACGACATATTGTTATCAATTCTGGAAACGATGAAATAAGGCCAGAAATTCCTACAATAGTGGCAATACGTAATTTGAGGACAATAAGTATTTGGGGAGGTGTATTAAGGTGGGATTCAGTCATTTCTGCGCGATACATGCGAGTATTAATCATGGTTAATATTGGGCTACGAGAGATTCCTCCTGTTATTGGGCAGCTTATACATTTGAGGTATCTCGACCTCTCTGAGAATTATATAAAAACATTGCCCGAGTCAATCTGTAAACTTTATCAATTACAAACTCTAAGACTCGTGGACACCATCATTTTGCGCGAGCTACCTAAAGAACTGCATCGGTTGGAAAATTTAAGACATATAGAGACAACACATTACTTGTTGGCATCAAGAGGACTACGGCAATTAACCAGCATGCAAACGCTGCCTCATCTTAAGTTACGTGATGGAGAAGGATGGACAATTGCTGAATTAGGCCCTTTGCATCAAGTCAGGGGTAAGTTGTACATCAAGGGTCTTGAAGTTGTGAAGAACAAGGAAGAAGCACGAAAAGCTAGTCTTTGTACGAAGGATGGAATTTCGGAATTAAATTTGGAATGGGAATCATTTTCGCGGTGTATACAAGGAAGTGACAACACCAATTTGGATAAGGATGTTTTAGGTAGTCTTGAACCTCACCCGAACATAAAATCATTAAGTGTATCAGGATTCATGGGGGAAAGCTTTCCTTCTTGGATAATGACAATGGTTGTAAAGCAAAGAGATGTTACAATCCCTCTCAGCAGGGGCGGATCCACGTGGGGTCCTGGGTGGCACGTGCCCCACCATTATTTTTTATAAAAAAAATTAGTTTCTTTGAAAAAAAAAAGTAAAAAAATTTAAACCGTGAATCAGCGTACTTTAGAACTGCTGTACTTCACTAGGTATCTAAAACAAATACTCTGAGTTCCCAATTCCCATAAAGCAAACCTAAAAATTGGAAAAGCGAGTAGAGTATTGTACTATTCTGACGCTTAAGAGAGTAAAGTGAGGCTGAAGTCAGACGTCAGCCCAATTGTACATAGAAACCGGTAGGTAATAGACTAGGACACTTCATAGCCTCCCTGCCCAGCGCCCTCAAGTCAGTATTTTTTTGTTTTTGTTTTCCCCAAATTCACAATATTAATTTGGTTGTTCGTTCTGTTTTCTTTTTTCTACAAATTTTCATTATTTGTTAATTGTTAGTGTAGTTCTTAGATAAGATTATTTATTGCATTATTTGAGAATTATTTTGTATTATTGTGACTTGTGGAGTATGAATCAAATACGCAATTTATTAAACTAAATAATATCATAGGAATTTAGAATCATCAATTAATACATATCGATGATGTTGATTTAATTGTATGATTTTATTTTTATATTTAAAAGAATTGTTATATTGTGATATAAATAAAATAAGTTTTTATGGATAACTTTGTGCACTTTTTTGTTTTTATTAGGATCCTCGTATACTGTTAGATGGTTATATCCGTGCCCCCCCAAAACTAAAATCCTGGATCCGCCCCTGCCTCTCAGTAACCTCGCAAGGGTGGAACTAAGTGATTGCAAGAGATGCCAACAACTTCCTACACTCGGGCAACTACCTTTTTTGAGGATTTTGAAGCTAGAAGAATTCGAGAATGTGGAATGTATCGGCGATGAGTTTTATCAAAGCAGCACCATCACTGCAACAGAGCTTCATCGTGTGAGTGCAGCAGGAGTACTATTTCAAGCTTTAAGGGAGCTTTATATTAAGAATTTTGAGAATTTGACCTCTTGGATGTCACCATCCCCGGCACTTGTGGCAACTGCTTTTCCTAGCCTTGAAACTCTAGAGATAAAAGGATGCTCGTTGCTGAAAATGGTGCCAGCTTTTAATTTGCAATCCTTAAAGCATCTAGAACTTGAAGATCTTGGTGGCGCTCAACCATTGGATATCATCAGATACAGTCACAATCTCAACTCACTCAGTGTACATGATATTCTTGAAATGCAAAGTTTACCTCAAGAGCTGTTAAATTGTATTAACCTGCAGAAGTTACATATATCAAGTTGTGAGAATCTGAAGTATTTACCCAACGAAATGTTAAGATCTCTAACAGAGTTGGGAATATGGCATTGCCCATCCCTGACATGTATTCCAACTAGTTTGGGAGAATGCACATCTTTGAAGTCTTTGTGTATTAGCGATTGTCCATTAATACAAGGTCCTCTCCCAGATTTAAGCAAATTGCAGGGCCTTGGAAAACTGAATTTGGCTAATTCAGGAGAGTTAATGGCTTCTGCAGCAAAATGGATTTCACATATCCATCGCCTTTGGGATTTGGTAATAGGCGGGTTTAAAGATGAAGAAGAATTCACATACTTCTTATCTAGCATGACTCTCCCCAGTGGCGGATCCAGGAATTTATAAATGGTGGGTCACTATCGACTAGGTTGCACAAAGACAGATACGGGGGGTTCGGATACGGGTACGGGTTCGGATGCGCACACCCATAACGGATAATCCATGAATTAAAAAAAACTACTTGAAATGAAATCATTTCATGACTAATAATAGTTCATATTACAAGAAAATAGTACCTAAAGCAGGTACTAGTGTGGTTTTAGTAAAAAAAAAACTTGAGATATTCGGTTGCGTTATTTTTCTTTTCATTCTGAAATTTAAATTATAATTTTTAATTAGATACAACAATTCAATTTGTTAAACATATCAATCAAATTCACTTAAACGATGCAAATTTAATATCATATCAACGCATTATGCATATATACTAAATAATTTCACATTAGAGGGAATCCTATCCATCTCCAACTAATTCCACCAAAGACATAAAACACATAAAACCAAAGCGCCATTCATGGCCTCTCCAAATACTTCACATGATAGGTCCAATTCTAAAAATCCTAAAACAAGAGTTTTAGTGCATTACACTGAACACAATCAATCAAACCTTCAAAGCTAATCCAATGTTCATAACGTCATAGTCAACATTCACCAATTAGCCACTATAACAAATTATATTAAATTAACAACAATAAATATAATAATAAATTAACAATAATAAGTCAATAATATAACAACAATTAATATACAATAATCCCTCCACCAAGATAAAAAAACTACGATTTGTTTCCCATCTTCCAATTCGAAACATTCAAAATCAAACACATTAATATCAAACCATTAGAAACAAGCCATGAAGCCAATTCCAAATATAGAATATCTAATTGACAAATTTCATAGTGGCGGCCGAGTTATGAACAAGCAAATAATCCATATTCGATGATACATAAAAGAAAATTTGAAAAACACATATTCGGTAGGTTCAATTCACAAACCACAACAATTCATCCTCCTCGTGAAATTATTCATTTTTTGATGGACTAATTTCTATTCTAATAAAGCAAACAATACAATTTACTAGTTTCAATTCACGAATCACAAAATAATTCAAGATTTAAATTCTAATAAATCAAACAGTAGTCATCATCGATTTTGAATGAAATAATAATAATTAAAAAAAAATTAGAAAACTTACCTCTTGTAATTACCGGTGAAGGACAGACGACAAAATTGTATTGTTAGTTACCCGAAAACCTCCCCACGGCAAACCCTCCACCGGGCAACCTCCAAATCGTCAACCCAACAGTCTCATCCTCATTACTCTCAACCACACCACCACCACCACCACCACCACCAGATTGAGCATTATTAGTTTCTATATAGTGCGAAGAAAGACGACTTACTTCGATTAATCGAAGTGTGACGAAAAACAAGCGCAAACGCAGGAGAAGACGAAGACAAAGAAATGGAAAACGAAGAGGAAACCCCGTCTTTGAAGACCTCAAAAATAGGTGGAGCGAGAGGAAGATAACACAGGCATTTTTAGTAAGATTCATTCTGGTTTGAGGAGAGAGAAAATGTGATTGAGGAGAGAGAGTGGAAATGGCGGAAGAAGAGTGATTGGTGGATTTTGAAGATTTTGAGTATCTTTCTTCAGAGAGGAAGAGAGGAAAGAGGAGAGAGGAGAGAGATTCAGAGAGAGGGGACAAGGAAGAGAGGAGAGAGGAGAGAGGATAGACTTTTGGTTAGCGTCTTTGGAGTGCTTTGGTTGGTTTTTTTTTTTTTTTTTTTAAATTGCTCCATTTTTTTGCAAAATAATGGTGGGTCACGTGACCCACCATGACACAATGTGGCTCCGCCACTGACTCTCCCACTCACCTTCATATCAAACCAATCCCTTGCAAACCTTACTTTGAAGGCTTGCTCAAATGTGAAGGCTCTACCTCAACAACTTCAAGTCTTCCTTAATCCTGCCCTTCGCTGTCTGCATATTTGGAGTTTTCATGATTTAGAAAGACTTCCGGAGTGGATAGGCAACTTTTCATCACTTGAAGTATTGTCACTAAGAGAGTGCAAGAATTTGAAATTTTTACCTTCAAAACAGGCCATGCTGCATCTCTGCAAGTTAGAGGTGTTCCATGTCTACGGGTGTCCTTTATTGGTTGAAAGATGTGCCGAAGACACTGGACCTGAATGGATCAAAATCTCACACGTTCCCTTTATTGATATTTATAGAGACCCTGTTTGATAAATAGAGTTTGGAGTTTAGCTGTTAGAGTTTAGAGTCTTATCTTTTTGTTTAGCAGATTTGTTTGCAGATTTGACTAACTTTTCACATAAATGTGTTTGGTAAAACTTTGGCGATTCTTTAAGGCGGTACAATTTGTTTGTATAAAATGACATATATGTACATATTAACAGATGTGTTAGTTTTATAATTATGGGCAAAAAAGTCATTCACACATTCTCTCACTTTTAATCTTTAGGGAAAAAGCTCCCAAGAGGAGCTTTTTCATTTTTTGTAGTTTTCACCCAAAACTCTCTCTTGAAACTCTCTTTACCAAATACTCATAGAGTTTTTTTGGACTAACCAAAAACTTTGAAAGTGGCTCAAAAACTCTTTTCGCCCCCAAAACTCTAATTGCCAAACACCTTGAGAATCTAGTTGTTCAAGTCCTTCCAGGTAATGCTTCTACAATACCTCTTTGTTTTCACAAGCATATTCTGTTTGTATTTTTCTGTTGGTGTGATGTGTTCTCGTTTTGCCGCCACTTTAAGAAGCTGGGTGATGGTGAGTTACAACAGTTAACTTTCTTACTCATTTATGTCAAACAGATCCACTTCAATAAAATAAACGTAGATAATTTCAGCATATAAATTGAATCATGTAAGTTGAAGCCTAATCTCATTCAAAAACTTACAAAGCCCTCATTTATCTCATCCTATCCAATAATATTTGCGTACACTAACATTACCTAGCTATTGGTTCAAAAATTAACGAAGAAAACCAATCATTTTACCTTTGCGCAATCAATATTTGAGTAATTCACTTCTGCTACGGGAAAAATAATTTACGAATCCATTCCCATTTTTCTCAGAATCGGGGTAGTTCAAGAAGAAAGCAGATGAAGTTGATGATTCTGGTGACTCTTTGCTATCCCTTTTGTTGTGACTGGCAAATGGACTTGATTCATCCTGAGCTTTACTCTACGGCTCGTATTCTTTCTCCGACAAAAATGTATCATTACAGTGAAGTTTCCATGGTTCACCACTGCGTCTAGCCTTCAATAATGGATCGGGAGGTGAAAACTTGGGTATACTTGCAGTGTCAATAAGAAAATTTTCCAATGTTGCTAGAGATTTTAGCTGTTATTCTAGAGATATGATTGTCTGTTGACAATCTGCAAGCTTTCCAGCTGCTACAGCAAGATCCTCCTGCATATTACACATTTATATTAGTACCAAACTGTATTCACTTTCCAGTTTTAAACTTTTTACTACTAGAAAACATGAATTCATTTGACTATACTGTTACCACTCTTGCATACTATATATATACCGCAAAAGAACAGAGTAATTTATGCATTTCGAGTACACATTGTCACCTACTGGTCACGGTTTACATATTTACAACCTCAAGGCCATGGGATCAAACCTGTAAAAAGACGCTTTGAGGGTGGGGAAAACCTCTCATCCCCCCAACTCGCAATGTGCCTTACCTATTTAGCTAGGTCAGGCTTACCTGACTTCAAGTCTTGATACCAAACGGAAAGTTGGTTCAAAAATGCTTTTTAAACTGGAAAACTGAGATTGACCAACCCAATTTCAACCCCTCCCACTTTTTATTGCTTTATATTGTACCTAGTACTACCACGAAGAAAAGCCAACCAATGTAAGTGCGAATCTCATATCCCACTAAACATTAGTACCAAAAACACTTCAAACCCACAAAAATAAATTCGACCCATCCAAACTTGATTATTGGCTTAAGTCAGAATCTCAAGAGAATATGAAACTTTGTCCACCTATTAGTAGAGTGCTTGGATATACTAGAGACAGCTTCTTATTATGATTGTCAATTGTATTTAATTTATTCATTTCCTCATTCAGTGAATCTCAACTTTTTAAGATGAATTTTAAAAAAAAAATTACGTATATATATTGGATAGTATTCCGGTCTTCCCACAAGAAAATCTAGTCCTTTTCACCTTAAAAAAATCAGGGTTAATGGGGTTTAATTATTGTTAAACAGGTTCAATCAAGTGTAAACATTCAACTTAATAAGAACTAATCTAGTCCAATCAAGTCTAAATAAATCATTTCAGATTAGTTCAAAAGAAGAGAACACTCCTAATTTAGATTTCAAATGGTAGATCGTAGCCCTCGTAGTCGTAGGTCACTCATGACACCAATTCAAATGTTGGTTCAAGCTTGGCAGGAGCACTAGGGGTGGGCCCACTCATTTCTAAAACGAAAAAATTATCCTAAGGGGGTAGCCGGCACAACATGTAGATCGGGGAATGTGTGAACACCTTTTTTAATAAAAAATTTCAATACGAACTTGACACGATACGACTTTTCCTTAGCTTGTTTCAGGATTTAATAATAGGCCAGTATGATCCAAACCATTGTCGAGCTTTAGATTTTGCCTTGTAAATTGTAGGAGTGATTTCATTCTTTTGTCCGTCTTTACTAAGTTATTATTACTAACAAGTTGGGAAGAAAATCGGTTTATGGATGGAATCAAATATGCAGTATTTACAATATATAAACTCTGTGTTTGGTTGGATGGAAAAGAAAGCAAATGAAAAGGGAAAAAAACTTTCCTATGTTGTGAATCTCTATCCTCTAGCATAAATGGATTGTCTCATCTTGACACTTTTATACTCACTTCCCGGCACCTTTCTTCTTCTTTTGGAATTTGCTTCGGTTCCACAACCTCCCTTCTTGCTTCTTGCACACCAAGCTACTTCAGTTCTGCCATCCAATTATTTCAATGGTGGGTCTTCAAACACTATTAATTCATTAAGGCTATAATTAAGTATGTAAGTGTGTCAATTCATTTCCACATTCAATTCTCATGTTGATTAATTACTCAATTGTATTGTGCCCATGCATTGTAGTTTGCTGTTTTAGATTTCTTAGCTCTTAAAATGATATACTCCAATGTTTCATGAGATCAATAAATACATAATGGCCAATTTACCAAATTTTGGGGCATCAGATTATATTATGTTTCTTGTATATGGAATGAGCTTTAATTCATAAATCCTATAATTATTAGCCAATTTTTAATTTTGATGTAGTTCATGGGACAGTCAATTTCACGTTTTCATCGTCTTAGGACTTGGTGGATTAGACAACGAGAAATTTAGACCATGCTTCTATAATAATTTTAATAATTCGAAATTGTAAATGAACTAAAATTGGTATAATATAGGAATAAATATCGCTTATTTCGACGATAATTTGCTCATTTGGTAAATTTAGATGAACCTAAATATTTTTTGTGTTTCTTATTGGTTGACTCGTTTTTTTTGTCACACATATTAAAGAGGGTATCGAGTATAAAACATTGACTAAATAGAAAAATTCAGGTCAACTAAAGAGAAATGGAGATAGTTGGTACAAGAGAATAATAAATTCCGCTCATTTTGAAGAAAATTTGCCCATTTGGTAAATGTATGACAACCAAAATTGGTACAAGAAGGGAATAAGTTCCATGCATTTGCTCATTTGGTAAATTCAAATGAACTAGAAAAACCCATAAATTTTGACTTGTCACAGTATTTAAAAAGCCGGTATGACTGTCCTACAAGTGATGCTCTAACCATTTTAAGAACCCAATCTGACCATTCTCAGAAGTATGTGCTTATGTTGTTATTGCAGAGTTAAGTTAAGAACCCAACTTCCAAAGTGATCCGAACCAATCATATAGGCACCATTTTTATCAACAGTTAAAAGATCTGAACAAAATTATGTTAATATTTTCAGAGAGAGATTTTGACAGTTTGATGATCTATTCAAAATTTCAAATGCGTAAGGCAGAACGAATTAAAAAGAGGATCAAAGAATCTATGCCAATGCATCGCTGGTATGAATTCCAAACCTGGGAATGTAACAGAAGTAACACAGCAGTAAGAAGCAAGGGACGGAATTTATTACTTTACCCATAGCTAAGTATAAGAAGAGTAAGACTTGTGCTAAGGATCTTTCAAGAAAGAAGGTAGACCAACTATATATCTTTCCTTCATTAGTTATATTGTTTCAGTTGATCAATTACGATTTATAACCATATCTTCCTTGTCTCTTCAAAGTAATGGCAATGGCACAGTCTCTAGCAGTAGAAGCAGTGAAAGCAGTGGCGCATTTGGTGGGAGCGCAAGCTTGGGAGGAGATAAGTCTTGCATGGGGTTTCCAAGATCACCTTGAAAAACTCAAGGACAAGTTCTTGGATACCCAAGCTTTCCTAGAGGACGTAGGAAGTGCAAAGCATGCAGAGAAGAGCCAACTTGTGAACCGTTGGCTTGAAAAAGTCAAGAATGTGGCTTATCTTGCTGACAATATCATGGATGACTATGCCTATGAAATCCTCCGAAGAAAACTTGAGGTGGGTAAGAACATCTCATTGAAGAAGTTGCGCGACTTCTTCAGTTGCAACAATAACACCATAGTCTTCCGCTTTCAGATGACTCACAAGGTGCGTGAGATCCTTTCCAAGTTCGATGAGCTGGACAAGGAAGCCCATAGAATTGGTCTCCGACAGGTGAAGCTTTCACGTGAAGCAATTACCACGACATCTTACAATGAGGATGGTGAGAATGCCAACTTGTATCAAGTTCGAAAACATGCTGCTGCACGTGCTTCTGAATTCGTAGGAAGGAAGGATGATGAGAGCAAGTTACTGCAAATGATTTGCAACACCACTAATATGGAGGGTGATATGTCCACCATTGCCATCTTTGGAATTGGAGGTAAGTCATGTCTCATATTAGTGCTTATAATAAAATTACTTTCTTTGGCTAAACATTCATTTATATCCACCAGTACCTTTGAATGGATTAAGACTTAACTATTAGTGATCAAGACTAAACTATATAGCCATGGAATGCATCTAGGAGACTAGAAATATTTATTGCAGGGTCTATGTCTCATAATCAAGGGTATGTTCATTTTTCTTGTGAGTTTTGAGTTTTCAAAAAAAAAAAAAAAAAACTTTATAAAGGTTATTAGATTTGGAAGAATAGTTTTCAGTTCTCTCTCTGTTAGCTTTTGAAAAAAAAAAAAAAAAGTGGGTTATATATGACTAATTTTAAGTTCACTATGTTATGACTAAAAATTGACAGCTTCATGAACATGACCGAAAGTAGTTATCACTTTTGTTCTGAGAAAGATAATACCAATTAATATTAAAGATTAGATTATCGGAATGGAAAAGCAATGTAACTAATTAACCAACAGTTTTTAAAACGATTATTAATAGTCGATTTGCTTGAAGTTCCTTTTTTTTCATAAAAGTTTGTATAGGTTTTTTTTATCTATGTTGGAGTAGTAGTAGTTGACTTCTCTATATTATTGAGTTCTATCAGATACTCGAATTCAAAAAAAGATTCTAGAGCGGTCATGTAAAATGATATAGGATCACAGGATTACTAACTACCTGCTAACTATGAGAATCACTGAACCATTAGTCCTCTTTGTTCATCAACGAACTATATGTTTTATTTTCCCGTCAATTTTAAGCATAGTTTTCATAATACGATTTTCCATTTTCGAAAAGCAAGTACGTTGGTGATATGCCTGTGTTGATGTAAATTATTTCTTAGTTTTAACTCAACCTAGCTAGATTACAAACTCTTAAGATTAACATACCATTATTTCTTCGTTTTAACTCTCGTTTTTTCGTTTTTTCGTTGATGTACTCCACTAACCTAATTTTCCCATCATAAACAGACATTTTGCCATCAATATCATTACTTTCTCTATGGTTATTCATGCAATATCATTACTATATGATATACTCATACTTCCTCTTTTCTGAAATAAGTGAAACACTTCTCTCAAAAAGCTCTCACATAAAAGGGAGCAGTGTTTCACTTATTTCAGAACGGAGAAAGTATTACTTCTGCTGTCAGCATATGTTTCTATCAAAACTACTTTGATATAAATCATGATATGGGAATATTTTTAAATGCCTAATAATCTTTTATGGTGTTAAATAGGTCTTGGCAAGACAACTCTAGCTAGACGTCTATATGAACACGAGGAAGTTGATGGACATTTTGGGGATAAAAAGGTTTGGATATGTGTGTCTGAGACTTTCCATATCGAAAGACTTTTGAAGGAGATGCTTGAATCACTTACATCACGTAGAATTGATCTGTCTAACACTGGTGCGATCATAAAGAAACTTCGAGAAGAGTTAAAGGGAATGAAATTCTTACTTGTGCTTGATGATGTATGGAACAAGAATCAGGAGTTATGGGATTCTCTAAAAACTGAACTGCAGAGAATCGGCGATGCATCACGAAGTGTAGTTTTAATTACCACACGTAGCATTGAAGTTGCAACCAAAGCCCGAGCCATCTATCAGCACAAGTTGGAAGGATTATCGGAAGACGATGGTTGGGCTTTGTTGAAGCATAAAGTTTTTGCTAGTGAAACATGGCTAGATATTTCTGAATTTGAGGATATCGGGAGAAGGATTGTGAAGAAGTGTAAGGGAGTTCCTTTGGCAATAAAAGCGATGAGAGGCTTTTTGCAGTCAAAGAAGCATTTATCTGAATGGGAATCAATAGTGACAAGTGAATTTTGGGATTTGCCACAAGTTGATGAAAATTCAATCTTACCATCCTTATTGCTGAGCTACAACCATTTACCATCTGTGTCTGTAAAGCAGTGTTTCGCTTACTGTGCCATTTTCCCTAAAGACAGCAAACTGAAGAAGCATGTGTTGATTTCACTTTGGATGGCTCAGGGCTTCCTCCATGAATCAAAAATGAGCAACTTATTGTGCACACTGGAAAAAGTTGGAGAGAGATATTTTGATGTTTTGCTGAACAATTCGTTCTTACAAGAGGAAGAAGAAGTCAACGTAATCGGTGAGATTAGTTCGTATAAAATGCATGATTTAGTGCATGATCTTGCAGCCTTTATTTCAAAAAAGGATTTGTTTGTCTCGAAAGCAGTGGCCAAACCAGAGGATATCTTCAGTGTACGACATATTGTTATCAATTCTGGAAACGATGAAATAACGCCAGAAATTCCTACAATAGTGGCAATACGTAATTTGAGGACAATAAGTATTTGGGGAGGTGTATTAAGGTGGAATTCAGTCATTTCTGCACGATACATGCGAGTATTAATCATGGTTAATATTGGGCTACGAGAGATTCCTCCTGTTATTGGGCAGCTTATACATTTGAGGTATCTCGACCTCTCTGAGAATTATATAAAAACATTGCCCGAGTCAATCTGTAAACTTTATCAATTACAAACTCTAAGACTCGTGGACACCATCATTTTGCGCGCGCTACCTAAAGAACTGCATCGGTTGGAAAATTTAAGACATATAGAGACAACACATTACTTGTTGGCATCAAGAGGACTACGGCAATTAACCAGCATGCAAACGCTGCCTCATCTTAAGTTACGTGATGGAGAAGGATGGACAATTGCTGAATTAGGCCCTTTGCATCAAGTCAGGGGTAAGTTGTACATCAAGGGTCTTGAAGTTGTGAAGAACAAGGAAGAAGCACGAAAAGCTAGTCTTTGTACGAAGGATGGAATTTCGGAATTAAATTTGGAATGGGAATCATTTTCGCGGTGTATACAAGGAAGTGACAACACCAATTTGGATAAGGATGTTTTAGGTAGTCTTGAACCTCACCCGAACATAAAATCATTAAGTGTATCAGGATTCATGGGGGAAAGCTTTCCTTCTTGGATAATGACAATGGTTGTAAAGCAAAGAGATGTTACAATCCCTCTCAGTAACCTCGCAAGGGTGGAACTAAGTGATTGCAAGAGATGCCAACAACTTCCTACACTCGGGAAACTACCATTTTTGAGGATTTTGAAGCTAGAAGAATTCGAGAATGTGGAATGTATCGGCAATGAGTTTTACCAAAGCAGCACGATCACTGCAACAGAGCTTTATCGTGTGAGTGCAGCAGGAGTGTTATTTCGAGCTTTAAGGGAGCTTTATATTAAGAATTTTGAGAGTTTGACCTCTTGGATGTCACCATCCCCGGCACTTGTGGCAACTGCTTTTCCTAGCCTTCAAACTCTAGAGATAAAAGGATGCCCGTTGCTGAAAATGGTGCCAGCTTTTAATTTGCAATCCTTAAAGCATCTAGAACTTGAAGATCTTGGTGGCGCTCAACCATTGGATATCATCAGATATAGTCACAATCTCAACTCACTCGGTGTACATGATATTGTTGAAATGCAAAGTCTACCTCAAGAGCTGTTAAATTGTAGTGACCTGCAGAAGTTAGATATATCGAGTTGTGAGAATCTGAAGTATTTACCCAACGAAATGTTAAGATCTCTAACGGAGTTGGGAATATGGGATTGCCCATCCTTGACATGTATTCCAACTAGTTTGGGAGAATGCACATCTTTAGAGTCTTTGTGTATAAGCGATTGTCCATTAATACAAGGTCCTCTCCCAGATTTAAGTAAATTGCATGGCCTTGGGGAACTGGATTTGGTTGATTCAGGAGAGTTAATGACTTCTGCAGCAAAGTGGATTTCACATCTCCATCGCCTTTGGGAGTTGAGAATAGGCGGGTTTAAAGATGAAGAAGAATTCGAACACTTATTATCTAGCATGACTCTCCCACTCACCTTCATATCAAACCAATCCCTTAGGCGGCTTACTTTGAAGGCTTGCCCAAATGTGAAGGCCCTACCTCAACAACTTCAAGTCTTCCTTACTCCTAGCCTTGACTTTCTGCAAATTTGGAGATTTCATAATCTAGAAGGACTTCCAGAGTGGATAGGCAATTTTTCATCTCTTGAGATGTTGGTAGTAACAGAGTGCGAGAACTTGAAATTTTTACCTTCAAAACAGGCCATGTTGCGTCTCTCCAAGTTAGAGGTGCTCATTTTCCATGGGTGCCCTCTATTGGAAGAAAGATGTGCCAAAGACACTGGACCTGAATGGATCAAAATCTCACATGTTCCCTTTATTGATTTTTATAAAATCCTTCCAGGTAATGATTCTTTTATAATTATTGAATATTGATACCTCTTTGTTTTTACAAGCATATTCTGTTTATATTTTTCTGTTGGGGTGAATGTGTTCTTCTCGTTTTGCTGCCCACTTTAAGAAGTTGGGTGATGATGCGTTACAGCAGTTAATTTTCTTGCTCATTTATGTCAAACGGATCCATTTCAATAGAAAACATGTTAGATAATTTCAGCATATCCATTGAATCATGTAAGTTGAAGCCTAATCTCATTCTAAAACTTACAAAGCCCACATTTAGCTCATCCTATCCAATAATATTTGCATACACTAACATTACCTAGCTATTGGTTCAAAAAAGGAAGAAAACCAACCATTTTACATTTGCGCAATCAATATTTGAGTAATTAACTTCTGCTAAGGGAAAAATAATTTGCGAATCCATTCCCATTTTTCTCAGAATCGGGGTAGTTCAAGAAGAAAGCAGATGAAGTTGATGATTCTGGTGACTCTCTGCTATCCCTTTTGTTGTGACTGGCAAATGGACTTGAGTCATCCTGGGCTTTACTCAACGGCTCGTATTCCTTCTCCGACAAAAATGTATCATTACAGTGAAGTTTCCATGGTTCACCACTGCGTCTAGCCTTCAATAATGGAACGGGAGGTGAAAACTTGGGTATACTTGCAGTGTCAATAAGAAAATCTTCCAACGTTGCTAGAGATTTTAGCTGGTTTCCTAGAGATATGATTGTCTGTTGACAATCTGCAAGCTTTCCAGCTGCTACAGCAAGATCCTCCTGCATATTACACATGAATTAACACCAAACTGTATTCAGTTTCCAGTTTTAAATTTTTTTACTAGTAGAAGACAGAAATTTCATTTGAATATACTGTTGCAACTCTTGCATACTATATATATACTGGCATACTGCAATAGAAGAGAGCAATTTTCAAGTACACATTGTCACCTAGTGGTCACGGTTTGCATCTTTACAACCTCAAGGTTGTGGGATCAAACCCCTGCTAGGGAGCACTTTGGGAGTGGGGAATCCTCTCACCCTCCCCCCTCCTCCACTCCCAATGTGTCTTAATTGTTTAGCTAGGTCAGGTTGACCCGCGATACGTACTGGTCTGGTCTGGTCTGGTAGGAAGAAGACCTGACACTGACAGCAAATATCCTACCAAAATTGACTTCAAATCTTGACAGAGAACGGAAAGTTGGTTGAAAAATGCTTTTCAAAATGGAAAACTGAGATTGACCAGCCCAAACGCAACCCCTCCCACTTTAAATTGCTTATTATTGCACCTACCACGAAGAAAAGCCAACCAATTTATGTGCAAATCTCAATATCCCACTAAACATTAGTACCAAAAACACTTCAAACCCATAAAAATATATTCGACCCTTCCAAACATGATCTGACAAGTTTGACGTGATATAGATGATATATAGAATCATGTATTGAAAAACGAGTTAGAAGTGATAGTGAAATAGGGACATCATGGGATATTAATCTTGAATCTTATTGGAAATACCTGTTTGATCTTCACCTCATTATTAGAGTGCGCCCTTTGATGAGTTTCAAACTCCAGTGTCTTTCGCTGCAGCTCATATTCCATTTCTTTAAATTTGGTGGAAAGTTCTGTTACCAAAGCACGTTCTTTCTGCACCTGATTATTCAGTGATTTAATTTGAGTGGACATTGTCTGCAGCTCCGCTCTCACACTACCAAGTTCGGAATTGAGGGACTTCTTCTCTTCATCGGCCTCTTGTAGCTCCTTCTCTAACTTCGTGAGCTTCATTTCAGCCTGCTTCAGCTGAGTCTCTGACTTCTCCAAGCTATCTTGAGTTTGAGCTAAAACTGTTTCCTTCATTTTGAGTTCACCACTAGACATTTCATCTCGCTGATTTTCTAGCTGCTCTTCCTTCTGCTTGAGCTCATTTTCCAATTCCTCGCACCTCGCAGATTTTTGTTCCGACAACTTTTGCTCTCTTTCTATCTCTGAACACAGGGACTTCACCTGAGAAGACAGCAACTTGGCTTCTATTTCCAATTGAATGAATGCTGCCTTATAAAACTGTTCCCCTTCATTTGCTCCATGTAGCTCTCTCTCCAGTTGTTCCAACTTCATTTGAGTTTCTATTAACTGTACTTGTGACTCCTCAAAACAACTTTGAGTTTGTGCCAAAGTCAATGCCAATTCAGCCTTTTCAACTTCGACTTTGCAAATATTTTCTTCAAGTTCAGCTGTTCGACTAGACATTGATTCAAGCTCAAGTCTTAACCTGCTATCTGCCTCATGAACTGGCTTTTCAGGGGTCTCATCACAACCATTAGAATGAACCTGAGGTCCTCTATCATCAGGCAAGGCAGCAAGCCGTTCCATTTCAAGAAAATCATCCATAAGATTGATGTCCATAGGAGATGGATGCGTGCTTCTACTGTCTACCACTTTCTCACCCTTGAATTGATCAAGCTCAGCAATTAAGGCTGAAGCCCATGAGCCATTCATCTTACGGCTATCACATTCTGAGGTACTTAGTTGTTCTGTACCATCAGATTGGCTGTCGGTTAGAGATTCAGCATAGGAGGCAGCAGCAGTTGATTTACGCTCATTACTTAATGGCGAAACTCGAGAAAGTGATTTAAGCTTTCGACACTCAGCCTCGAGCCTGGCCACCTTTCTTATGCTCTCTAAATGTTGCTTGCTAGCTGTTTCAGCAGCTTTGGTGCTCAGATCCGTCTCGATGGTCTTCACCTCCAGTTCCTCTGACAGTGATTGAAGCTCCTGTCTAAGCACAACATTTTCTTTCTCCAAAAATTCAATCTTATGTTGGAGTTTAAGATCAGGAGAGTTCATTCTGGAACTCTCTACTAGGGCCTCAAGCTCAACAAGCTGGTCCTGAAACCTGGTTTTGGCATGTTCTAATTCATTGGTTTTCTCAGCTACAGCTTGATTTATCTTTCTTTCTTGCTCATCCCTTGCAAGTCTAAGCTGCCTCACACATTCTTTCAGAGCTTCATCGAGTTGGCTTACTCGGGCTTCCAGAGCGGACTTTTTTTGTACTTCAGTTTCGAGTTGCTGCTTCAAGGTAGCTGCTTCTTCTTCTGCCTTTTCCCATCCTAAGATTCAGAAATCAGTATACTAGTTATAGTATGCAATAAGATACACAGTGCAGAACGATTTTTCGTCCTCTTCATAGGGATGCCGTTTTTCATTCATATTTATAAATAATATATTTGCCTAAAGATAGTTCTCAAATCTCAGAGTGCTGCAGGGAGCTCTAAGGAAATGATGCATCAGGTTGTCAAGGGCCCCTCATTACGGAACAAAATATCAAGGATGGTCTAAAGAAATGGTAAATGCCAAGAGAAGAAAAGACGTGGTTGGGTGGGAGAAAGAATTTATTGTGATTTGTGAGTCATGACATCCTACCATAGGAAGCAAGCCAAGAGAAAATCATCAGATGATGGACTGTCAGTGCTTTTAACAGAAGAACTCCTGAGCTTGAACTATAAAACAACATACATAACTACCTGCGACAGCTTCCTCGGCAACTCTGGAATGCTGCTTAACCAGATCATCTTTGAGACTGACATTCACAAGAGCAGTAGAGAGTTTTTCTGACAGCAGCTTGAGACTCTCATTATCTTCAACACAACTGTTGTTGGCTTGTGGTGCAACTTTCACTACTTGTGTGTCCTCCGCAGAAAGGATAAATGCATTTTCATTTGAATAGCTACCATTTGAACAGTTCTCCATAGAAGCATCTGATAGTTGTTGAGTATCTTCATTCATAGATATATTACATGCATTTTCCTTTGGTAAGCTTCCTTCATTTCCTGGAGCATCTGATACTTTTTGGGTCAAGCTTCCTTCCCAACCGTTGGTTTCTTCTCTGTTCATATCACTTTCTATGGCTTTAGAGTTAACTTCTTGTGACTGGGGGTTACTTGGAGATCCTTTTGACGGCTCCTGCTTCAGTCATGCAGAACTAGGATATATTAGTTCTCAATACCTTCCTTTCGGACAAAGGGAAGGCAGAGATTTTTCAACACATTAGGAAGAGCATATTTGAGATTCAATTAGGGTGGCATCCTTAAATTGAATGAATGAAGTGAAAACTAGAGGAATGTGATAAGCACACAAAAAAAAAGAATACAATGAGGATTATGCGGGTAAAGTGTCTACATCCTGTTCGAGACGAGCTTGCATCTTTGATAGCATTTAATGATGGTTAATATTAGCATTCTAAACCATATGTCAGTAACTATGATTTCTCATCTACTAAACACAGCCTAAATTCATGATTCATCAATATATGATTCTGTAAGTTTCCTTGGCCAGCCAAAAATTTCCATGTTCATAGATTGACAGTAATAACTATTAAGGCTTAGGATAAGGAAGCAAATCAATTTATTCACCCGAGTGACTCAACCCAATAAAGTCGGACGAAAACTGCATAACATAGATCTGAAGATCGATGACTCAAAATGAGAACACCTTAAGACGCATATACTAGCTAGAGTAACATCAACCTCCATGCAAAAATGCAGGAATAACTAGATTTGCATCAGCTCAACAGAAAGACTAACTCCATAGAAAGAAAACCCAACTAATGTGAGTTGTTTGCCTTCAACCAAACAGGGTCAAGCATTGTAACTTTCCCTGACGTCATTTTAAATGAAACTATCTTCCTTCAAGGCTCAAGCCTCGCTCTTCTTCGGTTATGGTGAAAAATGACTATATGAGAAAAACCTGGCAGCTCTACATTTTATTTCATTGAGATAAAAAAGTTCAGGTGGCTCTTTGGTCATATTCCCCCTTAGTTGAGGCAGCACTCTAGACAATGATTGAATGAATTGGAAACTACATCTTTTACCTCCCGCCTTATGTAATTCCACAAACATAACAAGTAACAAGCACCTCTACATGACTACATTGCTGAAAACTCAAGAAATCATACATTCAAACCCATATAAAAGAGAGCAGGAACCAAAAATTTGTTAATGTCGGACTCGTGCATTTCAACTCATCTAAGACTATGGAAAGATCCAGACAGACTAAACTGCTAACTTAACTACTCGCAAACACGTAAACGATACTCTTCGACATGTCTCAGTTGATAATGTTTGTCTGCTGCTCAATGCACCTAATAACCAATTCAAGCTAGAAGAAAACTAAAACTCCCAATTCATATCACCACCTGAACCTTATTTGTGTAACTAAGAACTACTGTTATACTAAAGCTCAAAACAAGCACAGAAACAGAAACAGAAACAACAAGCTAAGTGTCCAGAACTTGAACATTTCATGAATTTGCCTATATTTGAAGAACTTGTGATTAAAAGTTGAAAACAAACCTGATCCTCTGATAATTTGTCAGAATGTGAAGACATTGAACCTGAGCTTTCAGTCTCACCACTAATTTTCTCAGAAGACCTTTTCCCCCACAACCATTTTCTCTTTACCATTTCAATATCTGTGAAATTCACCCTTAAAATAACTCACCATGAACTTCATCTGTACTTTATTTCACTTCATTCATGATTCACCTGCCAAAAAAAGTGCAAGATTATCAGAAAAAATGCCAACAACAAAGAGTTTTACCCCATTGCTCAAAAATGTACTGTAGTAAAATATAAAGAGATTAGACAACTGGGTTTATCAATTTTTTCAACTTTGGGTTCAAATTCATTTCAAAAATTGAAACTTTTTGAAATTAGACAGAAAAATTACAGGTACAAAAGGGCAAAGAATGGAAAGTTGAGCTTCTTAAGCACTAATTACCAATTAACTTGAGAAATTATGGAAAAACCCATCATTTAAACCTTGAAATTAGCAATGCCCATCAAATAAATCTTGCCAAAATCACTCACAATCACCAAAATTTACGCTAATATCAATAGAACAGTGTCTGACATTACTGCATTCTGGAGAAAACAGTCACATAAAATGAACCCATTTTGTAGCTAAACTCTTCATTTGGATAAAGAATCAAACTTAGAAAGTTTTTGAAAATGAAAAGAGAAAAAAAAAAGGAAAAAGAATTGCTGCCTCAAAAAGAGATTAAATTTATTTTATGAACAACTTTTTGGATTAACAAAATAAAAACAGTTAGAAAGAAACAAGACCCAAATAAATACCTTTGACCAGGAGACCAGAAATGGACCAACCTATGAATTGAGGCAATAAATAAAATCAAAAAAATAACATTGGGTTTTTTTATTTCTTTGTATTAGATTTATTTATTTTTATTTATTAAAAAATTGTAGGAAATATTTGTGGAATGTCAGTAGCAAATCAGAGTAGAATGCTTAAACCAGTAATAAGTGAGATATTAAAGGATTCATAAATCGAGGTTAATTTGTTTTTTACCTTTTTTGTTTTACATAGGGTTCATAATTTTCATATTTTAGGCATTTGAAATTGGTAAAGAAAAAAAGTGGGGAAATTGAAATCTGTAGCAAGCAGAGCATGTGACTGTCAAAGGTGATGTTGAAGTAAGTGGAGAGAGAGACAGAGAAAACGAGGGCAATAATTATTACTTTGCAGCTTTTCTAATTTCAATATTATTTTTCCTTTTTTAATATTTTGCATTTGATTCAAACGAAGCTTCTATTTATTCCCGCCTATGAACAAGTAGTTTTTCTTAGGGGAATGGGAAGTACGTGTTGTTTATGGTTACTTGCAAAATTATTATTATTATTATTATTTTATTAAAATAATAATAATAATAATAATAGTAATATTAAAAAATACGGTTTTTTCACCAAATACCTCTGACAAAAAAATTTATTCATCAGATACCCCAATTTTTTCCAAAATTTACCAGATACTCCCGACTTTTAAAAAAATTCACAAAATGCCCTTAATGGCTAACGGCGGTTAACTCCGTTAGTCATTAGCGTTAATTAACCTTAAAAAATCTTAATTAACCCTAAAAACCCTGAAACTCTAACTAATCCTAAAAACCCTAACTAACCCTAACCCACCCAGTCCACACCCCCCCCCCCCCCCACCACCCCCCCCCTCCCCCGAAGCCCCCCAACACCGGACCCACCACCTCCTCCCCCTCCCCCGCCCCCCTCCCCGCAGCCCCCTAACACCGCACGCGGCCCCCTCCCCGCACGCGACCCAACACCGGCGACCAAACTCCTCCGACGACCTTAAAAACCCTCTGAATCAAACGAATCTCTCGCACGCAAAATTTGGTGGGTGCGGATTTGTCGTGTACGCCACCCAACCAAAGATAAAATTTCTCCTACTCTCTTTTACACTAAGCAAGTATAATGGAAGTAGGGGTCGTATCCATGAGGGAAACGAGGGACGAGTTTAATATTTAGCGGGATCCAATACCTAGATTAAGCTAAGGGTAGAAACCTAATAACAAGGGGGGTTTCAAGTAGATTATAAACAAACTAAAATTAACTAGCATAATTAAATAAAATGAGAAATCAATATGGAAAGATCTTGAATCCGATTAACATCCACTTCAATTCATTATCGATCCTTGAACCTCAACTCTAATTATTTCCAAGATTATCTATTGTTGAGAATTAATCTCGCATTCTCCTTAGTCCTAGTTGAATAGCACGATCAGCGTGACTATAAAACCCTAACTAAAGGATAACCTAGTCCGATCAGCGTCTAAGTTCAATCCAAAAGCAGCAATAAACACAGAGAATCAATAGACCTGCTAACGTCATACACGCGATAAACATTCAACAGTTGATTCAATTTCCCCAAGAAATAACCAAGACGATCAGCATCTAAGTTACTCCCTAGTTTGCTACCAATTGATAAAAGAATAAAACAATCCGATTCTATTCTTAAATCTAGCATTAGATTAATTACACAATCAAACTAGTAACGTTCCTAGCATAATTATGCAAAAACCATAGAAAACAATCATAGAAATTAAACCATAATCAAAGAAACTAAATAGAGAGGAAAGATCTCACAATAATGCTTGAAGCTTCATGATAATCTCGTTCAAGAACAGTTCAAGCTACAATCGGCATAGCATAAGCCAATCCCATAATTGAAATCTCCTAAAACTAAACTAGAAAATGAAAACTAAAAAGAGAAGACAACAAGAGAAGAGTGGAGTTTTGGAAACTCCCTCTCCTTGTAATTCTTTGCCCCCCTAGGTCCAAAAACAAGTTTGGTTTTTATACTAAAGCATAAAAATCAGCCGACAATTACACCGACCTAGGGGTCGCGAGGTGCGGTACAGGTCGCGAGGTGCGATGAGCTACTGCCTTCCGCACATTTGGCTGGGCAAAGGAGGTCGCGAGGTGCGAAGGAGCTCGCGAGGTGCGAGCAAGCAGGTCGCGAGGTGCGACCTAGCTCGCGAGGTGCGAGCTGCTGTGCTGGGCAGGTTTACTTCGAGCGATGCTGGGCGATGAGCGCGCACGAGAGCTGGGCAGGCTTGCTTGCTGGGCTTGCGATGATGGGCGATGATGCTGGCTGCTCGGTAGGCTTGGTGCTATGCTAGGCTACGGCTTGCGGCGATGCTTGATTGGAACATGTGGCGACGCTTGGCAAGTATAACGATGTTGAGTCGTTCCAACCACTAATGCTTCTAGGAGCTCGGAACTTACAACTTTAACTATAATTAATATACAAAATTCCGAACTTCCGCTAAGAGCTAAATAAAACGCAAACGTTAACAATTATGATCAAGACCCTTAGCAAAAAGCACCCAAAATATAATATAAACGCCGTATAACTTGAGCGTATCAAATACCCCCACACTTGAACTTTACTCGACCTCGAGTAAACTCAAAATGAGGATCACCAAATAGATCTTCACCCAAATTATCGACACCAACCTACACTCTCCATCTACTACATCATCATCATCACATCTTAACAACATCCGCTCAAAACCTAAACGTAAGGGACGATGATTCCCCCACACTTAGATTCAAGCTCACCTGAAATATATAAAGACGTAACAACAACAATAACCAGCAACACCAACAAGTTTAACCAGCAACACCAACAAAAATCAAAATGTCAGCTCACGACACATTAAACTATCAGCTCTCCCAAACCTCCAAAAGATGACCTACTACTACTATACTACTAGTACAACCAACTTAGAATAGCAAGCCATGGAACAAAGACAAAAAGGGATAAATTCCATGCTTACTCCCAAAAACAAACAATCAACCAAAAGAATGTGAAAGCCAAAATAAATCTTCACAAAATCAAGGATGAATTCACCAACCTTACCCGAAAACGCTTTCCACCTTATGACACCATCTCCGGCAAATGAGTTTTCAAAGTATATAATTCTCTCTTAATCTCTCATTTTGCCTAGGAGTCCTTTCGGGTTTTCATCCTAGCTTCTCACATTTTTTTATCTCTCTTCTTTTTCCGGCTCACAAAACTCATCCGCTCAACTAGCTCTTTTTTGCATAGGCCGCCCTTTCGGGTTTTCGACCTATCCGAGCCCCCAATTTTGCCCGAGTCGCCCGCCCTTGCGGGTTTTCAACTCAGCGGGATTCACTTCATCACTTTTTTTTTAATTTTTTTTTTATTTAATTTTTTTTTTCATTTTTCATTTTTCATTTCAAATTAAAAGTAATATATACAACATAGATACATGAGAATGAGAATACCCTCCCCCCTACTTAAACTACACATTGTCCTCAATGTGATGACAATTAGAAGAAAAAGTAAACTGAAAATGGGGGGAGAAAATCGGGTAAATCGAAGATCGAATGCTCAAAAGTCATGACAACAATCCGTCAAACTCAAATTTCTTAACAACACCAACTCAAATCTCATAACTCAACTCACAACCCTCTCCCTCGAATCACTCAAACAAATGACAAATTCAAAATTTTAAATTCTTGAGATTTGCACCTAGCTTAAGAGATCGAAAAGATACAACAATCTCACCGTTCCAATTTCGCCAACTCCTAGCGGTTGAACTCTTCCCAACGGGTTTTCTTTTGTGGACTTGGGCTCAAAGTGGATTAAGATTTGTTGTGGTTCTTTTGAGTGGGTGGTTAATGAGTGAAAGAAAATTTATTGTGGTGGTGGAAATTTGATGAGAAATAAAGGAAAAGAAAGAAAATAAAAAGGGTCTCGGGTTGCCTCCCGAGAAGCGCTGTTGTTTAAAGTCGTTAGCTCGACTTAGTACCTTAAGCTTAATCATTGGGTTGTGCTCCATGTGTGACAATGGTGGTTCCATGTCAATCTCCACTTCAAGTACCTGCAAAATTGATTGAGAAGAACTCTTGCAATGCATCGTTAATACCTAGCTTACTACAACATGGTTGAGCATATAACATCAGATTATATCCAAAACCTAGCATTAAGTCAACAACAAACATCAACTAGTAGTACTCCTAGCTAATCCAAGTCATGACCATTAATATAAATGTTTAAAGCTAGACAATAACCAAGATATAGAGTATGAGAAAGAGTAAATCTTACAATAAACCGTCAAAAGCTTCAATCAACCATTCCCAAGAGAGTTTAAGCAACAAGTTCCATGCTTCTTGTCCAAAATACAAAAGTGAAATACATAGATCTCAATGGAAGATGAAAACTAGAAACTAAAACCAAAAGGGAATTCTTTATATGAGTGGCCAACCAAAAACAAAGAGCACAAGCAATACCATCCAAAAATCACACTAAATACAAACTAGTAACACCGTTTCCCCGGCAACGGCGCCAAAATTTGGTGGGTACGGATTTGTCGTGTACGCCACCCAACCAAAGATAAAATTTCTCCTACTCTCTTTTACACTAAGCAAGTATAATGGAAGTAGGGGTCGTATCCATAGGGAAACAGGGACGAGTTTAATATTTAGCGGGATCCAATACCTAGATTAAGCTAAGGGCCGAGAAACCTAATAACAAGGGGGGTTTCAAGTAGATTATAAACAAACTAAAATTAACTAGCATAATTAAATAAAATGAGAAATCAATATGGAAAGATCTTGAATCCGATTAACATCCACTTCAATTCATTATCGATCCTTGAATCTCAACTCTAATTATTTCCAAGATTATCTATTGTTGAGAATTAATCTCGCATTCTCCTTATTCGTAGTTGAATAGCACGATCAGCGTGACTATAAAACCCTAACTAAAGGATAACCTAGTCCGATCAGCGTCTAAGTTCAATCCAAAAGCAGCAATAAACACAGAGAATCAATAGACCTGCTAACGTCATACACGCGATAAACATTCAACAGTTGATTCAATTTCCCCAAGAAATAACCAAGACGATCAGCATCTAAGTTACTCCCTAGTTTGCTACCAATTGATAAAAGAATAAAACAATCCGATTCTATTCTTAAATCTAGCATTAGATTAATTACACAATCAAACTAGTAACGTTCTTAGCATAATTATGCAAAAACCATAGAAAACAATCATAGAAATTAAACCATAATCAAAGAAACTAAATAGAGAGGAAAGATCTCACAATAATGCTTGAAGCTTCATGATAATCTCGTTCAAGAACAGTTCAAGCTACAATCGGCATAGCATAAGCCAATCCCATAATTGAAATCTCCTAAAACTAAACTAGAAAATGAAAACTAAAAAGAGAAGACAACAAGAGAAGAGTGGAGTTTTGGAAACTCCCTCTCCTTGTGGCTGTTGCCCCCCTAGGTCCAAAAACAAGTTTGGTATTTATACTAAAGCATAAAAATCAGCCGACAATTACACCGACCTAGGGGTCGCGAGGTGCGGTACAGGTCGCGAGGTGCGATGAGCTACTGCCTTCCGCACATTTGACTGGGCAAAGGAGGTCGCGAGGTACGAAGGAGCTCGCGAGGTGCGAGCAAGCAGGTCGCGAGGTGCGAGTTTCTTGTGGCCGGGGTTTGCTTGCCGAGCTCGCCGGGCGATGAGCGTGCACGAGAGCTAGGCGAGGCTTGCTGGCTGGGCTTGCGATGATGGGCGATGATCTTGGGTTGCTCGGTAGGCTTGGTGCTATGCTAGGCTACGGCTTGCGGCGATGCTTGATTGGAACATGTGGCGACGCTTGGCAAGTATAACGATGTTGAGTCGTTCCAACCACTAATGCTTCTAGGAGCTCGGAACTTACAACTTTAACTATAATTAATATACAAAATTCCGAACTTCCGCTAAGAGCTAAATAAAACGCAAACGTTAACAATTATGATCAAGACCCTTAGCAAAAAGCACCCAAAATATAATATAAACACCGTATAACTTGAGCGTCTCAAATACCCCCACACTTGAACTTTACTCGACCTCGAGTAAACTCAAAATGAGGATCACCAAATAGATCTTCACCCAAATTATCGACACCAACCTACACTCTCCATCAACTACATCATCATCATCACATCTTAACAACATCCGCTCAAAACCTAAACGTAAGGGACGATGATTCCCCCACACTTAGATTCAAGCTCACCTGAAATATATAAAGACGTAACAACAACAATAACCAGCAACACCAACAAGTTTAACCAGAACACCAACAAAAATCAAAATGTCAGCTCACGACACATTAAACTATCAGCTCTCCCAAACCTCCAAAAGATGACCTACTACTACTATACTACTAGTACAACCAACTTAGAATAGCAAGCCATGGAACAAAGACAAAAAGGGATAAATTTCATGCTTACTCCCAAAAACAAACAATCAACCAAAAGAATGTGAAAGCCAAAATAAATCTTCACAAAATCAAGGATGAATTCACCAACCTTACCCGAAAACGCTTTCCACCTTATGACACCATCTCCGGCAAATGAGTTTTCAAAGTATATAATTCTCTCTTAATCTCTCATTTTGCCTAGGAGTCCTTTCGGGTTTTCATCCTAGCTTCTCACATTTTTTTATCTCTCTTCTTTTACCGGCTCACAAAACTCACCCGCTCAACTAGCTCTTTTTTGCATAGGCCGCCCTTTCGGGTTTTCGACCTATCCGAGCCCCCAATTTTGCCCGAGTCGCCCGCCCTTGCGGGTTTTCAACTCAGCGGGATTCACTTCATCACTTTTTTTTTAATTTTTTTTTTTTATTTAATTTTTTTTTTCATTTTTCATTTCAAGTTAAAAGTAATATATACAACATAGATACATGAGAATGAGAATACCCTCCCCCTACTTAAACTACACATTGTCCTCAATGTGATGACAATTAGAAGAAAAAGTAAACTGAAAATGGGGGGAGAAAATCGGGTAAATCGAAGATCGAATGCTCAAAAGTCATGACAACAATCCGTTAAACTCAAATTTCTTAACAACACCAACTCAAATCTCATAACTCAACTCACAACCCTCTCCCTCGAATCACTCAAACAAATGACAAATTCAAAATTTTAAATTCTTGAGATTTGCACCTAGCTTAAGAGATCGAAAAGATACAACAATCTCACCGTTCCAATTTCGCCAACTCCTAGCGGTTGAACTCTTCCCAACGGGTTTTCTTTTGTGGACTTGGGCTCAAAGTGGATTAAGATTTGTTGTGGTTCTTTTGAGTGGGTGGTTAATGAGTGAAAGAAAATTTATTGTGGTGGTGGAAATTTGATGAGAAATAAAGGAAAAGAAAGAAAATAAAAGGGGTCTCGGGTTGCCTCCCGAGAAGCGCTGTTGTTTAAAGTCGTTAGCTCGACTTAGTACCTTAAGCTTAATCATTGGGTTGTGCTCCATGTGTGACAATGGTGGTTCCATGTCAATCTCCACTTCAAGTACCTGCAAAATTGATTGAGAAGAACTCTTGCAATGCATCGTTAATACCTAGCTTACTACATGGTTGAGCATATAACATCAGATTATATCCAAAACCTAGCATTAAGTCAACAACAAACATCAACTAGTAGTACTCCTAGCTAATCCAAGTCATGACCATTAATATAAATGTTTAAAGCTAGACAATAACCAAGATATAGAGTATGAGAAAGAGTAAATCTTACAATAAACCGTCAAAAGCTTCAATCAACCATTCCCAAGAGAGTTTAAGCAACAAGTTCCATGCTTCTTGTCCAAAATACAAAAGTGAAATACATAGATCTCAATGGAAGATGAAAACTAGAAACTAAAACCAAAAGGGAATTCTTTATATGAGTGGCCAACCAAAAACAAAGAGCACAAGCAATACCATCCAAATTAAAAATCACACTAAATACAAACTAGTAACACCGTTTCCCCGGCAACGGCGCCAAAATTTGGTGGGTACGGATTTGTCGTGTACGCCACCCAACCAAAGATAAAATTTCTCCTACTCTCTTTTACACTAAGCAAGTATAATGGAAGTAGGGGTCGTATCCATAGGGAAACAGGGACGAGTTTAATATTTAGCGGGATCCAATACCTAGATTAAGCTAAGGGCCGAGAAACCTAATAACAAGGGGGGTTTCAAGTAGATTATAAACAAACTAAAATTAACTAGCATAATTAAATAAAATGAGAAATCAATATGGAAAGATCTTGAATCCGATTAACATCCACTTCAATTCATTATCGATCCTTGAACCTCAACTCTAATTATTTCCAAGATTATCTATTGTTGAGAATTAATCTCGCATTCTCCTTATTCCTAGTTGAATAGCACGATCAGCGTGACTATAAAACCCTAACTAAAGGATAACCTAGTCCGATCGTCGTCTAAGTTCAATCCAAAAGCAAAGCCAATAAACACAGGAGAATCAATAGACACCGCTAACGTCATACACGCGATAAACATTCAACAGTTGATTCAATTTCCCCAAGAAATAACCAAGACGATCAGCATCTAAGTTACTCCCTAGTTTGCTACCAATTGATAAAAGAATAAAACAATCCGATTCTATTCTTAAATCTAGCATTAGATTAATTACACAATCAAACTAGTAACGTTCCTAGCATAATTATGCAAAAACCATAGAAAACAATCATAGAAATTAAACCATAATCAAAGAAACTAAATAGAGAGGAAAGATCTCACAATAATGCTTGAAGCTTCATGATAATCTCGTTCAAGAACAGTTCAAGCTACAATCGGCATAGCATAAACCAATCCCATAATTGAAATCTCCTAAAACTAAACTAGAAAATGAAAACTAAAAAGAGAAGACAACAAGAGAAGAGTGGAGTTTTGGAAACTCCCTCTCCTTGTATTTGCGCCCCCTAGGTCCAAAAACAAGTTTGGTATTTATACTAAAGCATAAAAATCAGCCGACAATTACACCGACCTAGGGGTCGCGAGGTGCGGTACAGGTCGCGAGGTGCGATGAGCTACTGCCTTCCGCACATATGGCTGGGCAAAGGAGGTCGTGAGGTGCGAAGGAGCTCGCGAGGTGCGAAGGAGCTCGCGAGGTGCGAGCTGCTGTGCTGGGCAGGTTTGCTTCGAGCGTTGCTGGGCGATGAGCGCGCACGAGAGCTGGGCAGGCTTGCTTGCTGGGCTTGCGATGATGGGCGATGATGCTGGCTGCTCGGTAGGCTTGGTGCTATGCTAGGCTACGGCTTGCGGCGATGCTTGATTGGAACATGTGGCGACGCTTGGCAAGTATAACGATGTTGAGTGGTTCCAACCGCTAATGCTTCTAGGAGCTCGGAACTTACAACTTTAACTATAATTAATATACAAAATTCCGAACTTCCGCTAAGAGCTAAATAAAACGCAAACGTTAACAATTATGATCAAGACCCTTAGCAAAAAGCAACCAAAATATAATATAAACACCGTATAACGTATCACACGCAGCCTCGTGCACGCAAAAAATCCCTGCACGCAGCCTCGTCTCGCGTGAAATCCCTCGCAGAAAATGCAGCACCAGCAAAAGCAGCACCACCATTTTTTTTCGGCAACATTGTGACCGAGTTCGAAGAGGTGGGGGGGCTCGAGATTCACGATTTTGCGGCGGGGGATGGGGAGCGCCGAGTTCGAAGGGGTGGGGGGGCCTATGAGTTCGAAGGGGTGGGGGAGCGACGAGTTCGAAGGGGTGGGGGGCTTGTGAGTTCGAAAGGGTGGGGGGGAGGAATGGGGATTCGGGTTGGGGGTGGTGGGGAGGGGGGGTGGGGTTGTTGGGGGGTGGTGGTGGGGCCGGTGGGGGCTGGGGTTGTTGGAAGGGGGTGGTGGGGTTGGGGTTGGGGGTAGGTTAGAGAGATAGTTAGGTTGACTTTGGGTAGATTAGGTTGACCTAGGGCTAATTAGGTTGACTTAGGGCTAACTTGTTAATAAACGCTAACGGAGGACTAACGTCCGTCAACAAAAGGGCATTTTGTGAATTTTTTTTAAAAGTCGGGAGTATCTGGCGAATTTTGAAAAAAGTTGGGGTATCTGGTGAATAATTTTTTTTGTCAAGGGTATTTGGTGAAAAAACCGTAAAAATTAATTAATACATTGAGTTGAAGTGAATTGAACTGAAAATAAATGCAAAAGAACAGGGCCTTATTGACAGGCAACCAACCATCGATTTTATGGGCGGTGGAGGTGAATGTTGGATGCCTCTATGGTTGAAGATGGCAAGGTGGGTGGCGTTGGTGTTGTGGCGAGGGATCACTTCGCGACCGGCGAGGAACGTATTATATGTTGCAAATAGCTAGACGACTGCGAGTAACAACCCGCACTTCCGAGCTGCTAACTAATCACACTTAAGATACACAAAACACAATCAACACTTAACAAACCTCGAATTTACATTTATTCGCAGCGGAAACAAAACCTATAAAAACGATCCTGGATTTATGGGTCAGGGCCCACAATAGAACAACTTGAAAACCAAATATCAAATTACAGAATACTTCCAAATAAGGCATCTAACTATAACCTCAGCACACCATTTTATAACATAAAAAACTTCTTCTTGCTCACTAAACATATTCCAAGTCCTCGACATCAACCCTGCAAAATCACTAACAATGAACTCTGCCCCCACCAGGACAGGTTCCAAGAACAAAATCAGAAAAACTGAGTACACACACTGTCCAACCAGAAATTCATTTTAGTGGCTTAAAATATTGTTGCGTAGTTTATTACTCATCAAGTAGAACAACCCCAAAATTCAAAGCATCATAATAGCCTTAGGGCGCGTTGCGGAAACATACATTAGTCATCCGGAGCTGTTACGTGGCACAAGTGTTAAGTTGTAATCAAAATACTTAAAATCAAATAATTAGAAATGTTTTTATTACAACACCAGCAACCCTTAACTAGAAAGTCCGATAAAGAGTACACATACATCTACTACAGATAATAAGTTTCCTTTCATAAGGACAAAGTTCAACAACAGTTGAATACATAAGTTCACCCCTAAAATTCATTTTTGGTGGCTTAAGACCATTCACATACAATTCATGCTAGAATTCAGTATGCTTCACAAGTAAGGTGCTTGTTTAAAATTTCAGGATTACTATCCTTGCACAATCGCATTAAAGTAAGAATTTATATCATGAAGATCACCACTTAGATCACTAAAAAAACCCTTTAGGGCTAAAGCGTTTAATAACATGGGTAAAGCGAACACGAATAGAGAGGGGCTCCTTACACAAGGAACCGACTGTCTCTAAACTAATGGAGGTCGTCACCCCACCGTTTAAATATTTATGCTTGCAAGCCTTAACCAGGACATGTCCCAATTTTATTATCTGCTGGACTTCACCCACCCAGAGAGGGTTCGGAAGGAGATCACCCATCCTCCAAGGGTTGTTGTTCATACCGTACCCTATTTGGTATCGGCCTTTACCCACTTGCATCCATAGTTTATTTACATAAATAGTTTAAATGTACAGTTTGTCAATACCACACATGTTCCAAAGAAAACATATTCATCCATGGAGAGGAAAAAGAATCACAACTACTATAGTATTGCTAATGATTGCAAGACTTCAATCTTCTTTTGAAATCTTCTGTTTTACGTTAACAATTTCACATATTAGTTAGGTATAAAGATATAAGAAAATAATCAATTCTTTACTGCTTGTGAAAGTCATATAGGCACTTGGTAGGCTCATATAAACTTTATTAAAAGGGTTGAGTTAACTTGAACATGTGAAACTTTTGTCAAAATAATTGCAGCAAAAACATTGAATTTAAAATGAACATAACTTCCTGCTCGATACTCCGAATTAGGAATTTCCGAAGCTTAACCTCAAGAACTTTTAGGTCATGACCCTACGAACAATACCCGCTCCATAACACATATTGAGCAATTCGCTCCACAAATGTTGTTTATTTTCCCCATAAAACAATAACTAAATCATAATACTTATTTTCTCAATAACACAAACTTATATTTTTCAAAACTTATACTCTTGTTCTCAATTCGTATCGCATATTCAATTCCAAAGTGTATCAACGACTTAAACTTCCGTCCGTAAATTAATATAAAACAAAACAAAGTTGAAATGTAATTAACATATCCAAAATACCTGAACCTCAATAATCTTATTATAACACAAACTCGAATCTCAAAATAATCTTACTTACCTCAAATATTTTTTTAAAGGAAGTAATATACATAAAACGTATTCGAAATCAAATGTCTCTCCGCAGTCGAACCCATAACATAATCAAAATGTAAAATATGTTTCTCAAAGACTTATAGGATAATTAACTATTATCGAGATCCAATTCTAAGCTCGTACAATTAACCTGTAATATTTTACTTGTAGACTATAAGATATCCTCTAACACGTTTTGGCAATTCCCTTCATCGTAACAGTTTCTCTATGTACTTGGACTTTCATCTTTAACTTATAGCAACTAAACTATAGCATTCCAAAATTCTCATGATATGAATTTTCCCTTAAAGGTTTTCTTATCCCCAATACATAAACTCTCATTGCAAGAATATAACCTTATTACATTATCATAAATCACCTACAATTACTATGGCAAGTCAAAATATCTCACTCCATATTTCCATGTTATAATTAAATATTCTACGATGCAATTTTCCATCTGAACTTTAGTATTTCCCAATACCCAAACTCGCTGTCCTGATCCTTCTTCAAATTATAATTCACAACCATACGTCCCATGTGTTTGTACTGAAAGCTCATATTAGTCTTTAACACCATACGCTTAGTATTGTCATTATATAACTTTAATTACCAAGCTCTCTATTATCTAGATTTATATATTTTTTTCCCAACTTTCATGTATATAATCTTACTCATCTAATAGAAGAAATTATGCTACAAACTCTTTTACCTGACCCCCTTGCGGGTATGATCTATTATTACACAAGTATTGTAAATTATATCTCTCTAATCGATACTTCTCTAAACCACCACCAAGATATGGATCCTTTATTTCACTGATACGACATTCATATCTCAAATCCTACTCCTCAATATTTAATATCTCCTATCTCTAATACTTATTTTGGCTACACATCCTCTGAACTCACAAACCTCTCGTAACAACTTCATTAACTCATAAATCAATATTTGACCTTTGAAATTCACATCCAAGTCACTATTCCCTAACTATCTAATCTAAGTCCATCACATAACAACGTCATTTCTTAGTTAGAACCTCCCACCAATTACTTCGTCCTTCAATTATGACATCATAGATCTTCATTCTTATATAACCAAGCTCCATAGTATTTCCGGAGATATCTTCGGGTGATACCATTCAGCCTTGTTTATACGCCATAAGTAAATCTTAGGATAGTTGTCTACTTCTAATAATACCCTCAAAGTGACAATTGCATTTCTTAAACAGAACTTCACAAGTACTCATCTCACACCAAACTCATTCTAACTTAGATTCCAAACTCCATAAAACATAATTCATCAATGATATTCTGTAAAGATATAACTTGCTTCACAAGACTTACGTGTTTCCGAACTTAAACCCGAAAATAATGTTCATTAAATTAACCCAAATTTGAGAGATTTTTTCTATGAGAACTTCTTCATAATTTTTTTTTTAAGTAGGAGTAAAGATCCTCCCCGCCATTAATAGAACTAGAAAAACCGGATTTATAATTTCACGAGTCCATATTTGCTCATAACTCAAATTCATAATTTTCAAAGTTCATGATCATATATAATCAAAATCTCAAACCGTAATAAAGAGTCTTTCATACTTTCAGAATTCCATATAAAACTTATATCGCCAATATTTTGACAATTGTCTTATACCTGAAATTATAACTCAACATCTTTGATCAAAATTTCTTTGTTTTTCTCTGAAACTTTCAAATATAACTATAGTTTAGATCGAAAGCGAGTTCATAAAGATATCGAATCGACGTTCCGACTTAGTTCGTAAATCGGAGTACTTGTTGTAAAACCAACTTATATAGTTAGATATACTAAAGATCCTTGCTTTAATTCTCATAGCTACACTTTCATATAAAAGATCAACTTACTAAGCATAAGAAAATCTATTATAAATTCGATGTGGAAAACAAGTAGATTTAATAATAACACACATTTATATTCTTGAAGGATTCAACTACCTCCAATCAGTTCTTCATAATCAAATTTCACTCAATAAAACTCATCACATAATTAGCTTTCGCTCATAGCTTAAAACCAGATATGTAGTCAACAACTCTTGTAAACACACTAATAACACTTTGAATAATTATGTATTTATATAAAAGGATTATTAAGCTCAGCACATGAAATCACATGAAACACAGTTATAGGTTCGAAGGTGGAAGGACATGTGTGTACCTTGAAACGATTCCCGATAATTAGACATTTTGGATCACCAACTATAGCTCGAACTTCAGAAATTATCTCCATATACATACTCCAACAACGACCTCAAAACAATAACAATAATCATTAACCATCCTCACAACAATTTAGATAAACAAATTGAATCACTCATACTTTCTAAGCTCTTCCATGAACTAACCACAACCCTTATATGCAATCCATTCTACTAATCCAACTCACAACATCAATCTCTAACTCTAATTAACCTCATTATGATTTCAGAGAGTATTATCAAACAACATAATTTATAAAAATCAGTTTTTATAAACTTAAGAGGATTAATTCATATTAGAAGCTTCAATTCATTAAGAAAAATAAAATATTCAATCTTTAAGTTTAAAAACTCTTATCATAACTAAATTTGCTAATCAATAACAAAATTGAGAAACAAATTTATTTCTGAAATCAGAATATAAAATCCAATTGCATCAGACTTGAATTGGAATCAAAGAAGAGGAGGAATTAAGAAAATTTAGTTTATACCTTCATATGAAAACGCAAATTTGTAGGTGGTCTCGGGACCACGTAGATCATCATGCTCTCTATCCAAAACGCAGAAAATGAAGAATAAAACGCTGGTATTGCCGCTAAAACTAACAACTTCCTTAGGGGCCGTTCGTTATCGTTTTTTGTTTTCAGTTTTCACTTTTTTTGAAAACTAAAAACCAAAAACAGAAAACCAGAAAAAGTGGTTTTCACTTTTTAGTTGTCAGTTTTCAAAATCATCATGCTCTCGATAAATTTGACTAATTTTTTATTCAATATAGGACATATATCATATGACTTTGAAAATCAAAAAACCAAAAAACAGAAAATCACAGTAATACTGAACATACCCTTAATTTGCGCCGACAGTAGATGCATTGGTTTAAAAAATTTAAAAGCTATCTTCTTATAATCTCCCACATCAGGTGGAGGGATGTTCAATTATTATAATAAAAAAAAACTTCCTAAGATAAATCACAGCATGTGCAGAATACTCCAATTATTAAATATTTGTTTTATTATCTAGAAAATATGTGTTTTTCTATTTAAATGGAGAAATTTTTAATATAAATCTTTTCAATGTCACAACTACTCACAAATGTTCTTTTATGAATAGCGGCAAGACATATTCATTAATTTTTGAAACACCTGTATTTTTTTTTTACCTAGAATGTATGTTCTTTTCTATTATACTATATGTTCTTTTTACCAAGAAAGTATATTCTTTCTACCTATAAAGTATGTTCTTTAAAAAAAAATATGATTACCTACTCTTTTTTGTAAATGAAAATTATACAAGTCTTAATTTTGAATTTTATGTTCTTTTTGAGGTTCCATGTTCTTTTATAGTTGGAGATTAAACACCATAGAAATTATAAAAGAACATGTGTATATAATACTTGAGAAACAAAAGACTATTATAAATTCATAAACATGAAAATAAACATGATGAGAACATTAAGGTATAAAACAAAGAACATCATACTAATTGTAAAAGAACATAAGCATATAAGACTTGAGAAACAAAAAAATCATAAAAAAAATCACAAAAATGAATAAAAACATAAAAGAACACGAAGATACAAACGAAGAACATTATACTAATTATAAAAGAACTTAAGCATATAAGACTTGGGATACATTTCTATTTTATGTAAAACACAGTAAATGTTTTCATCGTCACAAATGTTCTTTTATGAATGGCGACAAGACATGTTCATTAATTTTTGAAACATGTGTTTCTTTTCACCTAGAATGTATGCTATTTACCTTGAAATTATATGTTCTTTTTACCAAGAAAGTATATTTTTTTTACCTAGAAAGCATGTTCTTTTAAAAAAAAAAATTATTACCTATATTTTTTGTGAATAAAAATTATACAAGTCTTAATTTTGAATTTTATATTCTTTTTTTAGGACCCATGTTCTTTTATAGTTGGAGATTATAGGTGTTCTTTAAATTCCCATAAGAGATTAATGATTTCATATAGCCCTTAAAAAAATGATTTCATATGGTAAATGATCAAAACACAATAAACTCTTAAGCTTTCTCTCTCCTCTTTTATCCATTTTTTCCTTCCTCTACCTCTCAAGGGGCGAAGCACAGTTGGGGCCTAAGAGGGCCATGCTGGCCCCTGCTCAAGGCCCAACTGTACCTACTATAAAGGGCTGAAATAAAAAAAAACTAGATATGGATTGCATTGAAATGGCCCCTACTGCCTACTGTACACAATGTAAAGCAACAAAATACGGAGTAACATTGTAATTTGTATTGTGAACCTTTTGTAGAGTTCCAATGCATTGAACAATGTGATGATATTATAATATTACCATACTTTACACCATACTCTAGTCTCTAGTCTCTAGTCTCTAGGTCCTTAGCTGTACTTTTCATGAATCATAACAATCATGATTCATGACAAGCTTCTAAGAGCATCTCCAATGGTTGCAAAATGGGACTTGCTTGCAATTTATAAAAGTTTCTAGCTAGTAGCTCAACCATTGGAGTAAAACAAGCAATATAGCTTGGGTGAGCAATGTTGCTCAAACAAGCTATATAGCTTGCTTTAAAAGTCGCGGGACCCATTTGTTAAATTACCAATGATAGTAAAAAATAAGAGGTTAGTTGACACAGTGGGGCACATTCAAACTATAACTAGTTGTTGCTTGCCATTGGAGTAGTATGTAGCTTAAATTTATTGTAGCTTGAAAAGCTGATGTGGCATGACAAGTAACATAGGGTTGTTGCTTGCCATTGGAGATGCTAACTCATTCCAATTCCTAATTCCTAATTCCTATCACTACATGCCTCACACGTGTATTTTTTATTTTTTAATACTCTAGTCTGTGCACAGTCGTACCTCTTCGTCTCCCCGCTCCCACTCGGTATTTTTTATTTTTAATTATTTTCTCTTTCACAACTTCAAATCTATGCTTACACTTATATTAAATCTTTCACAATTCTTATTTTTTCTGATTGGAATTTTGTATGCATAAAAGGGAAAATTTGATTGCTCAATTGTTCTGATTCGAAGAAAATTAGGTAAGTTTTTCATTTTAAAATCTTCACTCTTTCCTAGTTTATTTTATTTTTGATGTGGTTAGTTAAATATTTGTGTATCTAGTAGTCAAAGTTAATGTTATTTTGCATAATTATTAATTAAAATTCACAATTTAAGAATGTTATATACTTCATAGTCCGTACTTATAAACTATTGTTTTATATGACTGATGCATAATTCTGTTTTTGATTTATTACAGTTCAAACATCTTCTTGTTAATATTTCACAAGTATTTGTAAGTTACTGAATTTTATGCAAAATAAAAAATGATTGTAGATGTGAATTATATATTGTTATTATTTCACGTTGATTGAAACGTTTATTTGTGAAATAGCAAAGTTCTAATTTAGCTTTGTTGTGAAAGAATTAATCTATGTTTGTAGTTGTCAATGAATTGTTGGTGATGCAAAACAAACTAGAATTGACTTCATGTTCAAATGAAAAAACAATACAAGTTTTGAAAAAACATTGCAAGTTTTTACGATTATTTTTATTCATATTTCGAATTTTATATAAACCGGCCCTCCTCCACAATCAAGTCTGGCTTCGCCCCTGAATCTCAACTGATTGTAAATTTTGGACAGCTTCTATGAAACTCAGTCACTTGGTATGATGTCTTCCTCTCTTCTCTTTTTCTTTATTTCCTTCGTCTTTTCATCTCCCTCTCTACTTATTACTCTGTTTTCAATTTTTCACTTCTTTCCATCTTAAATATTCACTAATCTACTTTCCAACCTAGAATTATTATGCAAAAACCAGTCTTTTTTAAGTTACAAAAAACAATTCGAATAAATCCATTTTTGTAAGGTTACATAAAAAGAGTTTTACTGATTTGCTTCATCCATGGTATTACCTTTTACCAATTTCATTTTGCTTCATCCATGGTCTCTTGAACTATTTCTTCAATGGAGGAAAAGAAAATTTTCAGTGAGGAGAGATGGCAGATCGTGGAATAGGTTCAAAAAGAAGATAATAATATTTCAAAATTTTCACAACAAGATATCCACCTAGAATTAAGGATTAATTATTATCTGTTTTTTGTTATTAAGGCTATATTCAGTTCACCTTATTTTTGCTTATTTCAGATCAGATCAGATCAGATCAGACCAGATCAGATCAGATCAGAAAAGATCAGATCAGAAAAGATCAGATCAGATCAGATAAGTTCAGATCAGATCAGATCAGATAAGTTCATATCAAATCAGATCAGTTCAGATTATGCTTATATTTTAAAACTTATTATTATTATTATCATCATCATGATTATTATGATTATTAGTATTACTAATGCTACTATTGTTATTGTAATAATTATTATTATTGTTGTTGTTATTATTATTATTATTATTATTAATATTACTTTATACAATTACTATTACTATTAATATTACTAGTTATTAGTACATTTGTTCAAAAAGATGATTATTATTGTCGTTGTTGTACTTATTAATTATTAGTATTGGTAATTATTATTAATGTCGTTGCTATTATTATAAATGTCATTGATATCACTATTTGAAGCTATTTGTGTTCAAGAAGAAGAATGTTCTTTTGGCATTTGTAAGTGTTCTTTTTTATATTTATTCTAATTAATAATTTTGATATGTGATGTTCTTTTTGATGTTGTACATGTAAAGAACATGACAATAGTATATGATGTTTATTTTTTAAAACAATTTTGGTAGAATAATATAAATTATATATTACTAGTTTATATAAAACATGAGTAGCATGGGATAACCTAATGGTGTTGTCATCACATTCAAAATTTTCCCTACAAAGGATTTCAACTTATCTTTAAAAACAAAGTTTATATAGAACAAGACAACGATATAAGAAGAATATTTAACCATTTTGTTCAAGATCATATGATTATATATATTTATAGGTTTATTTATAATAAAAAAGAACAATTTATTGATATAACAAAGAACATGTTGTTAGTTAAATCCAAACATGTCATCAATATAAAATAACATCTATCTTTTATTTTAAAAATGTGTTCTTTTTTTAATATCATTATATGTTCTTTTAATTACTAGCTAAATTCTTATTATTAACGGACCTTGAACATGAGTGTTCTTTTATTTTTAATTTTTTTCGGCCCCTTTCGGGAATCCCGTGGTAAGATGAATTTTCTTTGGGCTGCCCTCGCACAGGGTCACTCACCTAAAGACCCAACAAGCCCCAACCCCCCTTCCCCACCCACAACAATATTGAAATATATGCTTCCACCAAGATTTGAACCTTGGTCTCCTATGTGGGAGGTAAGAAGCCATACCATTGGACCCAAGAGTCCTTAGTTTTTTATTTTTAATTGTATGTTCATATACTAATGTGCTCTTTTTCAAAAAAAAAAAAACTAATTATGCTATAATAATAATAATAATAATTATTATTATTATTATTATTGTTATAATTGTTATAATTGTTATTATTGTTATTATTATTACAATATTATTTATATTATTATTATTATAAAATTATTATTATTATATTATTATTATTATTATTATTATTATTATTATTATTGAAAGTTGTGCATAGTAATAAAATGATAGTAATAGTAATACTAGTAATGAAATACAAAGTAATAATAATATTAGTAATAATATGTTTTTTAAAAGATAAGTTCAGATCAGATCAGATCAGAAAAAATAAGTTCAGATCAGATCAGATCAGATCAGATCAGATAAGTTCAGATCAGAAAATATCAGGTGAACTAAACATAGCCTAATTGGATAATATAAATTTCAAATTTAACGGGTTCTTAATATTGTGGTGGAGATGTTCTTTTCCATGGTTGTTGGTAATTAACATGCGTTTTGTTTGTTTAGTTGTGCGTTTAACACCGGGTGCACCTACCTCACTGTGCACCCGGGTCTACATTCTACGGATTCATACCAAAACAATGGCAGCAACAAAGCAACCAAGTTAGCAATGACAACGTTGGCAAACAAAGCCAAACACGGCAGCAGCGCAACACAAAGTACAGCAGCAGTGCTGAACTTGCGAAGGGTTTAACTCATAGCTTTGAACTCCGAATTGGGCGATTTTTATGCTCAAATTCATTAACTCGAAGAGATGTACAACTTTGATGCAGCAACAAAGAGCAAAATTGGATTGCATGTTGTAGATAATTGAGGCAACATATTGTCGAAAAAAAAAACTGAGGAGAGAGAAATGAAGGCAGCAACACCAAAGTTGCAAAGGCCATAACTCATAGCTCCGAACTCCGATTGAAGCAATTTTTTAGCCTAAATTCAATAACTCGAAGAGATCTACGACTTTCATGCAGCACATATTCCCAAAAACCAACTGCATGCTGAAGATTTTGAGCAAAGAACTCGGTAGTAACTCTAGGACAAAGGAAATCAGAGGAGAGAGAAAAGAGGATTTGGGGTTTTGTTTTGGATTTGGGGTTTCTCCAATTCTCAACCACTTAGGTAATTAAACTGAAATGTTGAAGTTTTTGATCTATGTGAGATATGACTTGGCTTTTAGTTATGAAGACACAAAGAGAGAGAACGAGAATGAGAGCTTGAAACTCTTATAACATTTGGCACCTCAACTACATTGAGAGATACATTTTTTTTTAAAATTCTAGTCCTAAAACCATATAAGAAAATGTCATTTTAGAATATAAAATACAGTTCCTTTTTGTCATGAAACCATAAACTTTATTAACAAAATCCATCAAACTATGCTCAAATATTATTTTTAAGTTAAGATAGATAATTAACATCTAATTAAACCTGCTTAAAAATATAGGCTATTACAGCGAGCGTGGTGGTTTATGGGGATCGCGGAAGGAAAGAGTAAGACGTTATACTTTATTATAATAATACTAGCTTTTTGACCCGGAAAGTCTTTTTTGTTGTATAAATTGGAGATTTTAAGAAGTTTCTCCTTAAATTATGGTGGTGAATATAAACTTGTGATTTAAAATTTTATAATCACGTATTGAAATTAATTTAAAACGTACTTATGACCCGTGTGTTTAGTGGCTGATGTAGTTAATGTTATGGCGGATCACGTGACCCACCTTTTAGAAAAAAGGAGTTGATTGTAATAGTTTTTGCTCCATCTACTGCTTCCCTTAGAGGCTCAAATAAAATCACAATTCACACCACCACTAACACTTAGCCATACACCCGCTTCCGCTCCCACTTCTGGAAGTCCGGCTTACCCTCTCTCTTGCCATCTTGGACCACCGCTGTCTGCTGCACTATATTTCGCCACCCACTGGTCACTGCCCACTTAGCCATGATTTTGATTTTCTCAACATGTTTGAGCTTGGAGTATTATTTAAGGTATATATAATTACATCTAATGGTTGTTTTCGTGTTTGATAGAATCATTTAGATCACAATGTATGTTATATTACTAAAAATTACACCCAAAAAAACAGCACAAAATCACTTTCCAAATATTCTATTTTTTTTTCACCTCTCCCTTCTGTATTATGGCAAGAAGATATATACGACATGAGACTTCCTTTTTAATTTTAAAATGCTTATTTGTATTGGATACAAAAAAGGTAAGGTTGTAGAAATACATTTATAGGTATATTGAAGGTGTGATAAATGTCATACTTTTGAAAAAATTATCTTCGCAAATTATACTTCTATTATTCAAATTTTCATAATATTTGATTTGTAATCATTGCTATAATATAGAAGATACCTTTTAAAAATAATATTCAACTATTGATACCTCTTTTAAATTTCCATAAGGATATGATGTTTCATATTAGTTGCAAAGTTTCTTTATTTGGTAATATCCTCTCTCTATCTCTCTCGTATCATACGAGTCTCACTTTCTATCTATCTTTATCTGTCTCCTCCTCACATGACTTTCTTACAAAAAAAAGTCAATAAGATATATTGCAATAATAATGAAACATATGAAGCAGAATTATATAATATTTTCACTTTCATTTGTTTAAGTTAACATATAATTAAATTATTTTGGTTCTTTAAGGTCAACTCATCTTTTAAATATTTGAAAATAATATCATTTAGTTTTTAATAAATCATCGTTCTTATAGAGAAAAAAAAGAAGAAGATAGGATGAATATCTAATGGTTGTTTTTATCCTCTTCAATTTGATACCTTACTTTATAGAGTCAATTCTATGGAATGTAAATTAGGAGATAATGAACCAAGATAACATGAAATACTGACACAAATTTTTTCTAGAATTAGACAATAATGAAGCAATAAAATATGAAAGATTCACCGAATATTGTAGAGACTTATATAGTTGTTTTAAGAGTATAACCCATATGTGAGTTAGGAAATAGTTGTCCCCCATTGACGAATTAGAGAGAGAATGACTAGCATATAGATGGACTCCACCTATCACCAATTGATTTTAGAATGGATCCTTACCAACCTTGTATGTGGTCAAACTCTCCTCCGGCATGGGCTTGTATTAGGCACAATGAAGTTTATCAAGTTGTAATAGTTGAATCAATGTATTATTTAGTTAATAGCTGAATCAAATTTTAGCTTGATAATAAGTAGAAATAATCTGGTGCTTACATGCCATAAAGGAAATATAGCAAGTAATTTAGGGCATCTATATAGCAAGTTAAATAAAACAGAGAGAGGGAGGAGCTTCTGAAACTAGTTGATAGATTAGTAAAAAAAATTAGCTATATTCTTCTAGGAGTACCTTCAAAAGCTACCGCTACCTTAAAAGCGAATTTTTGTAGCTTTCCAAATTACTATATCAAGTATCAACCCTCAAAGCTACCTTAAAATGCAACATTACCCAACATTGCCTTTTACCTTTCCTTTAGTTTAACTTTATAAAACCTTCGGTTTTTTCACCATATACCCCCGACAAATTGGAAAATTCACCATATACCCTCAATGTTTCAAATATGCACCATATACCCCTGAGTTTTCGAAAACGTTCACCATATACCCTTGACTTTTCAAAATCGTTCACCAAATGCCCTTTTTGGTAACGGATGTTAAGTCGCCGTTAGAGTTATTTACAATTTTGCCATTATTAACCCTAAACCCTAATTCTAATCTAACCCTAACCCTAATCTAACTCTAACCTTAATCCTAATCTAACCCCTAACCCACTCTCCCCTCCCCTCCACCCCCTTGACCCCCACCCCTAACCCTCCCCCTCCCCCCTCCTCAACCCCATTGCACCCCACTCCCACCCCCTCTCCTTCCCCGTCGCCGCTCCCCACCCCCACCCCCCTCTCCTTCCCCGTCGCCGCTCCCCCACCCCCCCCCCTCTCCTTCCCAGTCCGCCGCTGCTCCCCACCCCCTCCCCCTCCCCCTTCCCCGTCGTTGCTCCCCTCCCCCTCCCCTTCCCCGTCGCCTTGCTCCCAGTCGATTTCCCTCCCCCTCCCCTTCCCCGTCGTTGCTCCCTCGTGGATTTCCCTCTCCCGCGATTTCTTCTCACTCCTCCCCTGTCGTTTCCCCACTGGTAGTTAGATCTCGGACTCCGCGATTTCTTCTCACTCCTCCCTGTCGTTTTCCCCTGCCGTAGTGAAATTAGGCCGTGAAATCCCTGTCGAAATTGCTATGACGGGGGAGGGAGGGGGAGGGGAGCAACGACGGGGAAGGGGAAAGGGAAGGGGAGCAACGACTGGGAAGGGAGGGAGGGGAGGAGCAAATGGCGGGAAGGGAGGGAGCAAATGACGGGGAAGGGGAGGGGGGGAGTGGGTGGGCTGAGCCGGGTTGAGGGGAGGGGGGGGTGGAGGGGACGGGGGTGGAGGTTGAGTTAGGGGTTAGATTAGGGTTAGATTAGGATTAAGGTTAGAGTTAGATTAGGGTTTAGGGTTTATAATGGCAAAATAGTAAATAAAGCTAACGGTGAGTTAACGGCAGTTAGAAAAAGGGCATATGGTGAACGTTTTCGAAAACTCAGGGGTATATGACTGAAACATTGAGGGTATATGGTGAATTTTCCAATTTGTCGGGAGTATATGGTGAAAAAACCGTAAAACCTTTATGACCCAAGTATTGGGAGCAAGGATTCCCCTTACCTTTCCCCCTTATACTCAAGTATCTGGGCCGCAAATATTAGATTCCTTCTCCGCAAGTATCTAGACAGGGTCCTTCTCCGTTCCCCAAAAAAAATATGACCCAAGTCTTCAGACATGATTCAGTTTACAACTGTAGCAGAGAGTTCTGATATATAGACTTTATTTAAGAAAAAGAAATCTTAGATTCCTACATCCATCTCACGATTAATTATCAAAATTTTAATTCCGGGATCCATCTCAGCTTGTAGCAGATATCTCATGTATCTGCCATCCTCGATCTAATGTATCTTCTTACAAATACAACTAATCATCATCATCAATACAACATTAGGTGCAACAAACTGTAAGCCTCGTGAAATAAACATGATGAAAGAAAAGTTCACAAAGAGAAATTTACAAACATGGAAGTTTCGTCTCAAGCATTGCAGGTCAATCATCGCCCTAGCAAAGCAACACGATCCTTCTGCACTGCTTGAGCAAGGTTGATGTCGAAGAGCTCACAACGTATGGGCATCTCCATTTCATAGAACGGATTCTTCAACACATAATCTGTATACAGCTCATAAATGTGTTTCAAGAGATATTCCATATGCTGTGTTCCGGGCTCACATACAACAAAAAATTTTGTTCCTGCAAGCAGCATCATACAATAAGTCTAGCACGAGCAGAAACCTTGCCATGGTAATCGACTAAGCCCTCTCCAAGTGACAGTTTACAAAAGATTAACAAGAAGTAGATTTTTGGATGTCATCAACTCATCAACAGGGATGCTCAATAAATTCTTGGACCCCTCCAAGCTATAAGTTTGCGTTGGACATAGACGGAACTCGGAAATAGGCAGGCAGCATACTACATACCAGCAATTATTAAATATTTCCGCAAATCAATCATAATTACACTTCTGTTCCTATAATCAAATGCCAATTGCTGCCCCCACCAAACCACACACTCTGAGTATTTATCACTCCCAAGTCCTAAACTCAAAACCTCTCCTGGAAACAGAAAATGTAAAAGAAAATAACTGCAAAATAAAAGGTTTATCTGTGGGGTCCCCCCAATATTTGTTGAAGATCTACATTGTACCCTCACCTTAGAATTTGTTTTCTCATTAAATTGATACTTAATTTTTTGTGATTACAGTAACTCCCAAAGTTCCAATGATGAGTAATTAGCCGGCCGGCCGGCCCTTGGCAAAGCCTATTCCTGTCAAAAGATAAGCGCTGCTCTAAAGTCTAAACTAAGTAGAAATTCTGAAGTTTTAGAACTAGGATAACACATCCAAACTTTTTACAAATTTATCTGCTTACCCAGCTCAGAATAAGAGTTGAGAAAATCGGTATCCTCAACTGCCTAAGTGAAGGGACCTCTCACAATTTCGGTTTTCCTAGTTGCTGAGCAATCCCTTATTTCTCAGCTTATAGGATATAATTCTAAGGTTGAATATGTCAATCTTCCATAACTCATACTGGTGTCAGTTGCCAGTGACTTCATTCATGCTCTGCATGTCCTTGATTATAGGACAAGATCTAAACCACAAGAAGCATCCCCTCTAAATTCTGATGCTGATCTCAATCATGATTCTTACACCTTGGTTTCTTGTTGTTTGAATTTTAAACACTTGTGAATCCATGGCCTAAATACACACCTTGCTGATTTCCCAAGTTCAGTTTTCAAGATAACAGCAGAAGATGATATTAAATGATTTTATAATAGCAGTAGTGGCTGTCACTACTGCTGATCCTTAATCCCTCATCCCACGACTACTGTGATATCTAGTTCTTTTGGGGTTATAGTTGATGGTTATTTTGTAATTCCACCTCTACTAGGACGTGAGAGCTTCTTCTCATCCAGCTCCTCGTCAAAAATCAGTTGTAAAGCGGGCTCCATCAATGGTAGGTACTTCAAAAGCTATAAGCAATGGTACACTTTGCTTATAGCGTTTGCTTTAGAATTGTATTGGTAACTTGTGATAACAGTATCCTGTTCCAAAGCTGAATAATTAGCACTTCTAATAATTCACTGCCTCACTTGGTCTTGCACCTTGTGTGAGTCATTTGACTTCTGACTTTGAATGCCTCGATACACCATACCCCCCTACATATCACTGATCTACCTAGTTAGATTTCAAAGATTATTGGAAAATAAAAAATTGTTATGTGGCTGTCAGCCCATCATCATTGTTTTGTTTTCATCCCAAACTAACAATTAAGGGTCCGTTCAGGATCATATGCAAATTTTTTTGGTTTTATAATGCAAAAATCATATGATACAAGAGGTATAATGAACTTAAAATTAGTCATACTTATACTAAATATGTCAATTTTGAAAACTCACAATAGAAAATTGGAAACTACATTTTCTGGTTCCATATTTTGTTTTTATTTTAAAAAAAAACTGAAAACTGGAAACAAAAAAGATAACGAGCATGCCCTGAGTTATGAAAACTGATCTCATTTTGGGGTCTGAAGTCGATTTAATTAGTTTGGACTGAATAGAACTGAAGTGAATTTGTATGAACTGGACTGAAATGAATGAAAACTGTAAGAGGAAACTAACTGAACTGAACTAAATTGAACTGAACTGAATTAGTCTGAACTGAATTGAATTTTTATTAATTCAGTCCAAAAGAACAGAACCTAAGTCGGTGTATGTTAATTTTTCCAGTTTTGTAACAGAAACTTAGCTAACTAAATCAATTTCAAACCCCAAAAGATAAGTTTTAATACACGTAGAATATCTCACAAACATAATTTATTAACTGGGAGATAAAAGTAGAGGCTTCATTGTGATAGAAAACTAGGCCCAAAAAGAAACACAGATTATCTATTTGTGTCGTAATTAATCGAAAACAATAGATTGCTCTACAAACTACCCTTAGATCTGAAAACAACTTCACATGTTTCACCCTTTGAGAATCAAATTCAGTTCTTAATGTTATGTTCAATACCAAGACAATTAATTGGTTTTCTAATTAAGCAATGCCAAATCATGTGCATTGTGAAACTTCACCATCGAAACCAAAAACTCATTCCATTCAACCACATATCACAAATATAGTTATTTCACAGCTAACTTTGTGAATGATAGGCATTATCCTACCTCACTTCATACTAATGAGCAGCTCAAACTTGTAAATATCAGACAAAAAGACCTACAATTCTGTCATATAACAAGAATTTGAACATTTTAATCAAATTTAAAGGAAATAGGGATGATACCAGTGAGAGATTGAAAGCAATGGAGATCAAAGGTATCGGCTTCGAGGAGTTCGATTCCGAAACAGCCAGAAACAGGAGATAATTGCTGAGAAATAGCGTGCATTGAGTGCCATAAACTCGCTAATCTCAATGTATCATTCGTATCCATTCTACCAGCCGATCCATAATCCTATAAAGTTTATAATAATCTTAATATCTTACAAAAAATTAAAATACTACGCAAACTGTATGTAAATTAAGAGATGTTTATACCTTATAGTATATGAGACCTCCAGATTTGTTGATAATGTAAAAATTATAAATTGCCGCCATTTTCGAACTCCAATTAACTTCAGAGGAAAAACCCTAATTCACGAGATCTCCTCTTCAAATCCTGATTTTTTTTGGAGGGGATTTTACGATGAATTTGTGGGATTTCAGTTTACATCAGTGTAAAAAGAGGTGAAATTGGGAGTGAAATCAAAAGAATTTGATGATACATATCAAAGAAATGAAGTCTAGATTGCGGTGACAAAAAGCAGGGACTCATATAAACTGAAATGATAACGAATTTCACCGAAATTTTCAAACGAAGAAGATTAAGTTTAGAACAACAGATTCAAAGTTTTGACAGGAGAATAAAAATTGCTACAACAATAATTTGAAGATCAAAGAACAGATGTTTACCTTGGTCAACTTTGATTTCAATTTCACCTTATATATGTTTACCCATAATTGGGCTTAATCAGCTCTTCATTATAGTATTTGATTTGTTTGAATTTTTTTAAGGGGAAGATAACACACTCTAAAAGGCTGTTTTCTCTTCACATTAACTTATCTAAACTGAACTTATTAGATCTAATCAATTCCGATTTCACCTAGCTTATTTGTATACTTGATCAAACTTTCATTAGACCTCAACAGACCATAAATTTTTTTAGGTGAAAAGAACACACCTCAAGTGTGAGAAAAAACTGAAGGCCTCCGATCTCGGACTTGGAATATGTGCATATCATACACATTTAGAATCAAAATTGATGTTGAGCAATGAGGCCACAAGTTATATACAGTTTAATATTCGAACGTTTCAGTCAGTTGTAACCAATTTTGTTATGATTCTCAACTTTCAGACCCAATATCTAATAGATATCTGTTGCAATCGTGTTTCATGATCGGGTAATAAGTTAGATCCAACTTCATAATCGGATGCCATGTCTGAAATTTAATTAATTTTATAGAATAAATTATATATGTTCATAACTTCATATATAAGAAACATGCCAAAAAAAATACTATTAAGATTGACCAAATCTTTTAGAGAATGATGACCTAACTTCTCTTTATAATTATATTAAAAAACATATATAAAAGTAATAAATCATAATGCCAAGACTAATCAAATTACCAGCATGAAAACCCAAATTTTATAATCGTGTGCCATCTTATTTATTGCCTTAGTACGTACTATGAGTCTATGACTATGGCCTACTGCTATTTAAGTAACATTTTAAACTTACAATCATTTAATACGAAAAAGTGACATGGAAATGACAGACAAATTATTGAATATAAGATTTGAAACTCTTTTATATACTTTGATACTCCTAAATGTTTTTTATTTGTTCCACTTTGGCCTTTTACACTATCTACATACTTCCTCTTTGACCATATTCTTTTACTAATAAATAAAAATAAATGTTATAGGATTTATCTTGATTTATAAAATTTAAAAATATTTTTAAAACCTCGTGATTGCTTAAAAAGATGTGATGGTACTCTCTATACCAAAAAGGTTCATCAATCTTTTGAAAAACTCATATTTTTAAGATTCTTCACAATTAAACGAGCTTGGCTATGAGTAATATTGGGCTGGGTGACAGCCTGAGAACTTTCTCAAATTGCGTATGAATGAAGACAAAATGCATTGATAGGATTTATGTTGGTTTACGAGGCTGATTATCAGTCCTTGATGAACATTTTGTTTAGTTACAACTCACAGTCCTTAAGAGATTGTATTTTTATATCTAATCTTTGTAATATTTACCAATAGAAAATTAAACATATCAAGGATCCCATTCATCCAAAGTAAAGAGGGAGTGAGGGAATTATATCTACCAATAAATGTGAAGTGCGTCTTAGGTGTAACGTATTCACCATAACTTAATGTGTAACAAAACATCACACGTACGTAATGACGTAAATTTCAACAAAAAATGACACGATTCTGCAAATAATGGCATTGATTTTTATGTCGTTTTTGTCATTTATTTCATGTCATTTGATTTTTTTTACAAAAGAAGTATTGGTTTTTTTGGGTTGTTAGTTACATGGTGTAACGGTTAGATCCAAGAATTTTTAATAAATGTAAGTATAAAATGTAAATTACTTCAAAACAAAGAGAATATTATTTTTATCAAGGTATCGAGTGCCTTCCTCTCTGCCTCTCGTTTGTGTTAGACTCATAGGCCAGGTCTTTAGGACCATACAGGGTGTAGACAAGTGATTATTTTGTAACGATCTACAATGGCAAAGGGTTTTTAATTGGCGCATGGTACTACAAATGGCATTGGCAAATGCATCTTGGTCATTTTTGCCATTTGACATTCTTTGTCACGTTTATTGTAGTAGCTACGTGTTCTTGTTTAAGATACAACTATCTATTTCTTTTCTATGTGTGGTTCACATCCAAACTAAGTATTTCAACTTCAAAATTGTGTCTATGGAGTATGGAGTATGGAGTATGGAGTATGGAGTATGGAGTTCAATAAATTTTGAATGGGACCAACTTAGGAGAGAGGATATATTCATATTCGATTTAGATCCCCAAGTGTAATTCTCTAAGAGTAAATATTTAATTGAAATGAAAAAAATGCAACAAAAATGGTATATAAAGAAAAGAAAAAAAGGGGAACAGTCTTTTCTAGTAGTGTAGGATTTCCAAACAAGTCTTTGATTTTTCAGAGTAGTACTAAAGTAAACAAAGGGTGAACAAATATCAGACTGCATTGACATAATTATTATATATTTGCATATTGTTTCTAAGATCAGCATGATACAATTTTGATTTTGAATAACTACCCACCTATTGTAGATGGGTATTTGCATATTTTTCCCGGTATTGATAAGATATTTGTGTATTGTTAACATGATATTCTTGACGAGTTGATGGAATAACAAAGATTTTTTCTAGCAAGTCGTAAGAAGCATAAAATGTGTCCTTATTAAAATGCATTGTCAGGATACCTAGATATTATTGACAAGATTGATTCTGCAATTACATTATATTCGTCCATCCATTCTTAATTAACACCATATTTGTGGTGAGTTAATAATGTTGTAATGTTGATTGACAACATGTAATATAATATAGTTAGTTCGGTTTACAATAAATTATTGTGAACTCGATCCACCCAAAACTTGCTGCTAAAATATATGCAAATTTATGATATGTTATCTTCATCCTTACTTTGACTTAATATAAACTTATTTAGTCTGTAATAAGGTGAGAAGAACATAACCTTCATCTGGCCTGGAAGATGGACAAAATTAGAATATGCTCGAAAATAAATGTATATGTATTTTTTCCAATTATGCACGACGTACATTTTGTTGCAAATCAAACTTGGTTCACAAGTGAAAAGCACCACTAAGATGCACATATGAAATATTCAAGAAGACGTGGTCACTCTATAAACCTATCATAACTTCAAAAATCCTATCCACATCTCTTGGTACTTCATCCCATTTCCTCCACTTAATAAAAACCTTGGACATTAAATATTGAATTGAAGAAGAAACTTTAGAATATCACATTTCACTATAGTAGTATAATAAATCAAAAGGAAGAAGAGCTAGGAAATTGAAGAGAATTATGGCTCAAGCAATGCTACTTATGCCTAGTGTTTCTACTAACACTATTGATTTGAAGAGAAATGCATTGCTTAAAATCCAAATTCAAAAGATTAAGCCAAAATCTTCATCATCCCATCTCTTCTTTTCTCCCCTTCCTTCTCTTTCTTCTTCATCTTCATCTTCTTCTACATTTAAGACTCTTGCTCTCTTCAAGCCCAAAACCAAAGCTCCTGTCAAGAAGGTTAGTACAACTACATATGCAAAACAAATTTTGTAAACTATTTTTCTTAAAATTTTAATATTTAGAAAAATTATATCACTCATAATAATTATTTGTATATTCTCTTTTATATAGGTGGAAAAAACAAAGCTAAAAGTTGAAGATGGATTATTTGGAACCTCAGGAGGAATTGGGTTCACCAAGGAAAATGAACTCTTTGTGGGTCGTGTTGCTATGATTGGATTTGCTGTAAGTTAACTAACTACTCAAAGTTACATTTTAGCTATTTTTTTTTGCATAAATATTTTTGTTAACCAATTACATTTAGTTATTGCGACTTTGTGAGGGGTAAGAAGAGAGGGTAACATTAGGAAATCCTCCTTTCAAATAAAATTATGAATGTGACTGATCAATAAATTGTATAGGTATTTGCTAGCCATCCAATGAAAATTGAAATGCATAACACGACTATTTGAGGTTGTATGATCAAGTGCATTTTGGAAATCTTGCAATTAATCAAGGATAAGTTTGGGGGTGTATAATTTAATGTTGCGCTTGCGTATGTCCACATAACTTGGAGCATCTCATTGGCTTACACAAAAAATGGTCATTTTTGTACATGACATGATGTTTTGTTATATCCAAAAAATTCTTTTTGCTGTGAAATATGAACATGGAATTTAAAGATTGGAATAATTCTTGGACAACTTCTCAAATCAATTGGAGATATGAGTAGATCTTTAATGAGTAATGAGTATATAGTAGCTTGTAACTTGCTGTAAGGTTTCTATGAACGATATACAAGGTATGGACTAAGATTGACGAATATAAAAAATCACGATTATATTTAACAATACTTCTATAACGTACTCTATGGTCTCCATCCGTTCTTTTCTTTTGTTGTGTCATTTCTTGCTAAAAGCCAAACTTATAAATTTGAACATAAATTAATATATATTTATAATAGTCAGGTAAAATGAAGTTAAATTTGTCTTAATGTATATTTTAAAAATATCAACTTCCAATATATTTACTAATATAGAATTAATAATCAAATTATTCCACTGGAGACTGAGAAAATATATATGTTATAATTTAAAAAGAGTGGGGGATTTTCATGTTACTTTTATCTTGCCTTTCCTTTCTAGATATATTGACATCATAAATTCGAATGTCGAAGCTTATTTATTGGTCATTTGGTCCTAAGTGACCAATTGACCATTTTACTAGTGAAGTTTTGCTTTTTCTTACCATTTTTTTTAATTTTCTCCCCTCTTCCTTCTTTTCCACCCACCAGGTTTTCATGACACATTAGAAGATGACATATTTTTGTTTTTTTTTTTCATTTTGAATTGGTTAACTTTAAATTGGGACCAACATGCATGTAAAAAAAAATTGGTACAAAATGAAATGATATCACTAAATTTTTGGGATATTCATGAATAAATCAAACATGAGATCAATGAGGAAAGACACTCAAAATATGAATTTTATGATGTCAATTTTTTCTCAAACACGAATTTATAGGGTTTATGTGAGGGGCTAACAGCCTAACACCAGTTTCCAATGTTGTTAACACCTTTAGAAACCACCAAATATTAAGTCGACTGCTAAACCACTTCAATGATTGCCAATAACAATAATATGCTTAACAAAAAATCATCCTCCAAAATCAATGTCAAGTTCCTTGCTTTTCAAATTTCCCTAAGTATAGCAAATTATAAATATATTGTCAAACAAAATTAATTTCCCTATCATATTTCTTACTTCTAAAATCTTCAAATAAGGACATTGCAAAAGACCCAAGCAAAGAAGAAGCATCCAAGCTTTTGAAGCACTTGGTACCACCTATGATGGCTTTACTAGTAGCCTTAATTCCTATCTCCTACACCCCTGTCTCGCACGCCATCGATGCACCTCGAGGGGCAGCCTTGTTTCGAAAGTCTTGCATCGGGTGTCACGACGCAGGTGGCAACTTAATACAACCAGGAGCAACATTGTTCTCCAAAGATCTTCAAAAGAATGGTGTTGATAGTGAGGAGGAACTATATAGTATTACATACAATGGGAAAGGGAGAATGCCTGGATTTGGTGAAAAATGCATGCCTAGAGGGCAATGCACCTTTGGGCCTCGTTTACAAGATGAAGAAATTAGGCTTTTAGCCCAGTTTGTGAAGATGCAGGCTGATCAAGGCTGGCCCAGTATTGATATTTATGGTGACTAATGTGATGTATTCTATGATATTTGTTTTAAATCTTCTTGTTCATTTGTGATTCCAACAACTAACTTTAATATCCTCACTAGAATATTAAACTTTGCATTGTATTTTTTTTCCTTCCACATTGTTTGAAACAAAATTTGATGTAGTCAAGTTGTAAAACAAAACAACATGAAATCTAGTAAATGTTAGTAGCATACAAGTCAATATCATGATAGGATTGACCGGTCAAGTATGACTCGGCAAATTGCTTTAGGCAAAAAAAATCTTGACCCATTAATGTATCATGGCCCCTGATCAGCTAAAATGCGCCATTTTTTTTTTACTATGGCCCTGCCCATGAACAACTCTAATTTGCACGAAATTATTTAATTAATGTTCGATATGCAATGCCAAATGACCATCTTGGGTGTAATTTTGTACTACTAATTTTGCAGGCATCATTGCTTGGAGAAGGTTTGACAGGGAAGGGAATATTGGCACAACTAAACTTGGAAACTGGTATCCCCATTTATGAAGCTGAGCCACTCTTACTATTCTTCATCTTGTTTACCTTGCTTGGGGCAATTGGAGCTCTAGGAGACAGGGGAAGGTTTGTGGATGACCCTCCCACTGGACTTGAGAAGGCAGTCATCCCTCCTGGAAAAAATGTTAGATCAGCTTTGGGGCTAAAGGAAGGAGGTAAAATCCCAAACATATATCATTTTCTAACTAATTTATAAATATAATTCATATACAAATAATATCATGCTTTAATTTCTTTCATTGACAAAAGAAAACTTCTCTTATAACATGATATAATAATGATTATACACGAGATGAGGCTCACTAAAAAATACCTTCTCTAACCTTAAGGAGATAGTGAAATTGTGTCTTTTTTGAACTATTAAATTTCTTATAAATAGATTAATAATTGTCCACTACTCTTTCCGCCCTTTTGATTAGTGGTAATAAATAGTGGTAATAATAATAAAATTTAGTGTATATTTGTAAAGAAGCTCTCATGTCAATGACTATGAGAACGAAACTTTATCACAAAATATGGGTTTCCCTTTATAAATTCCATTACCACCCAATACCACTTTCCCAAGTGGTAATGGATAATAATGAAATTTTAGGAAGAAAATGGATATCTTAGGATGAAGTAGCATTACCTATGACATTGGATTTTTAGTACAAATTTACACTATAATGCATTACCATTTCCATAATTTATGAACTCTTACCAAAAGGGCCGTTAGGGATAATTTTCTATGTCTCGGTATAAATTAGTGTTAATAATCATCTTACTTAAGAAAGACAAAAACGAAAAATGAGACTTTCTGATCCAAGACTTCCTTCTCTAATGCATGTATATGGATTGTGCTTTTCTTTTTTGGTCCTACTAACTATCAATATTTTTTTTGTGTTGGAAAGGTCCTCTATTCGGATTTACAAAGTCAAATGAGCTATTTGTGGGAAGATTAGCGCAACTAGGATTTGCATTCTCTTTAATAGGAGAAATCATAACAGGAAAAGGAGCACTTGCACAACTCAACATTGAGACTGGGGTTCCAGTGAACGAGATTGAGCCTTTGGTGTTGTTGAACGTTTTATTCTTCTTCGTTGCTGCTATTAACCCTGGAACTGGTAAATTTATCACCGACGAGGAGGAATAGGCTTGCTTAGCTTAGATTTTTTTTAAAAGAAGATCAACTCTTGTATAATTTTGGGTGATCTAGCTACTTTAAGTCATGTAAAATTGCAATACTTTTAAGTAGGTTATTTATTTATGAGTGAAATTATATGAATGGTTGATCTCCCGAAACAAAAACTACATTGAGGTAGATTTACATATGTTTTTTTATACTTTTTTTTCTAAACAATTATAAACAATTGCCAACTCGATAGTGGTTAACACTTAATTGAAATTACTATCATAGTCAATTGAATATCAATTTTTTTTATAGGAAGTACCAGGTCAAATTTTATGTAAAGAAAAGCAACATTATGATTTTGTACTCTTACCAAACATGGCTCTTCAATTAGGAATTTATAAGGATAACACAATATAGAAATTTTCCCTCCTTGCTCTAACTCAATACGTCCTCCAAAAATCCAACAAAATCGTAATTTTTTGGTTTCTTTAGTGGTATTGTTTGCTTTTCACAAGTATCTCAAAAACTGAGTGAATGGAGAGGGAAAAAAAAGGAGTGAATGAGTTGTGAGTGTAATACCCAACTTTAGAAAAAAGTAAAGTGAATAGACCTATCATTGGAAAAACACTATCGCCTATGTATGGGTATAACCCAAGTACATTAACGGACCACCTTGAGGAGTCCGCGAACACAATTATGGACGCGAACGTGCAAACGTCGCCACCGGTTCCTAACAAGTCGGTCCACTTGAAGTAGTCGACAACGTTGGCGGTCGCTAACAAGACAAAATAGAAGAATCTTCCCTTTTGTCGGGCGCACCATAATCGTTACACGCGTGTAAAAGGATTATACACTCGCGTCGGAGGAATAGTACTTCTATAAATACCCCACTAAGTCTTATTTTGCGATGTACATTCTCTCGGACTCACAATTCTTGTCTCTCTCTCTCTACTTTCTCTCTCTAAACCCCATTTGGACACGTGCGACTTGAGCGTCGGAGGGGTTTCGCATCCCATCCGAGGGTAGTTCACGTTTGCTTCCTGTGCAGTTATTCACCAGGGGACGCCAACTCCAATCCTTGGCGGATTCTTCTCAGGACCGTCAACCGTTTCATAACCGGAACAACTTAGCGCTAGAAGGAGAAGCCTCCCATCTTTGTGAACGCTATCATGGATAGAGCAAACAATGACAGCCGTGATCCATCAGGGTTCGAAACCGGTCAAGGATCTACGCCACCCATCATTACCGGACCACTCGGTGCACCTCAGTTCGGCACCAGGATGACCGAGAACGTCAATGAGCAGCAAACTCCTAAGAACAATGTGTCTCAGGTAAACATTGGTGCCGGACCACTCAACCTGACTCAATTAAATCAGTTCTCTCCTGAGCATAGGGATGGGCAAGGGTCGGGTCCAGCTGGACCCTAGACCCGGACCCTAATTTTGTTGAAGACCCGGACCCAGACCTTTAGGGTCTATAGGGTCCGGGTCTAGGGTCCAAGCCTGTAGTTGACTGACATGTTCTTCCCTATACATTAGTTTCCTTTTCCCAAAAGTTCCCGTGTCTTTAACAGATTTCAATATGTTTTCTTTTCTTAAACATTTTATTGTATCACAATTGTATATGTCCAATATATTCCCCTTTTTTTTCCCCTGAAACTGACCAAACCATGAGAAGAAGCTGCGGAGCAAAAGCCTCCAATGTGTTTATAAAGTTAGTGGAGAACTGTGATATAAAAGTGAAACAGGATTTGTTGCAAATTCAAAATTGAATTGGTGATCTTCAAAGTAATGAAATATTGCCTCATACATGTTTCTTAGCACATTAAAAACAAAAAAGAAAAAGTAGACTTTAGGGTTCATATACTTCAAAACTATGAAAAACCCTTTTGGAATTTAGCAACTTAGATGCCAAAGATCTAGTCTTCGAGAGATTCCAGCAAATCGATTTTGGTGTATGAGAGGGAAAATAGCAGGAGGAGAGAGAAAATGAAGAAGATGAAGAATATCAGTAGGCGTGAAATTCAGTGGTGGAGTGAATTTACAGCGGTGGCTCGGGTGGTGGCGACTGGCGTGAAGTGCTTGAGGAGATGATGATGTAATAGCCCATGTTTTTAAGCCGGTTTATTAGAGGCTAGTTATATAGCTTAGCTTACTATGATATTTTTGGTATAAATTGGATGAATTTTAATGTTCTTAGATAAAAGGGAAAAACAATGTTATATTGCAAAATGATATTTGCTTATATGGCTTTATGATTTATATTTTGATTTTAGAAAAGAAAGAAAAGAAAATATATTCTCTCTCTTCGTGTCTCAACCAAAGAAAGCCATAATTCTTCCTCTTCTACATGTCTTTTGGAGATTCAGCCAACCCATAGCATGAAGTGTCTCATTCTCCTTCAATTAACATGCTCTTTTAATCTCTCAAACCTCAAGTTATATCATTTGCTCGGTAATTACTATTTGAAGTTATTGAAGATCCAAAACCCTTAAGTTTTCTCTCTCCTCTGTTTTTTCGACATTCTGTTGCCTCAATTATCTACAGCATGAAATTCAGTTTTGTTCTTTGTTTCTGCATCAAAGTTGTAGATCTCTTCGAGTTATTAAATTTAGGCTCAAAAATTTCTTCAATTGGAGTTCGGAGCTATGAGTTATGCCCTTTGCAAGTTTGGTGTTGCTGCTGAACTTTTTGATGCGTTGCTGCTGTGTGTTCTTTCGTGCTACAGTGCTGCTGCGCGTGTGTGTGTGATTGATGCATAGTTGTTGTTGGTGCTTGCAACCATCATCTCCTTCATCTCTTTTATGGAGGTATAAGTATAAGCTCTCTTCCTCCTCTTTTCAATTCCAAGAATTCAAATCCCTCTTGAAAATGGGTTTTATTTCAATTTCTGATTTCACAAATAAATTGAGTTCTTAATCTTGCTTTTGATATGCAAAAATCAGTTTGTGGTATAGTTTGTTAAACTTAAATATTGAATCTTCCCTTTTTATTTAATGGATTGGAGCTTATAGTATGAATTGATCCTTCTTAAGTAAGATTATAAAATCTGATTTATATAAATTATGTTGTTTGATTATATTCTCTATAAATTAGAATGGGGAATTAGAGTTATCATGTGAGATAGAAAATGTGAGTTGATTAGTGAAATAATTTGTATATAAAGGTTTGTGGTTAGTTCATGAAAGAATTTAGAAAGTATAAGAAGTTAGTTTTCTTATCTGAAATGTAGTGAGAAAGGTTGCTAACTGTTGCTATTGTTGTTGAGGTGAATCATTGTGGAATTCAAGCTCTTTTGAGCGAAAATAATGAATTATTAGAATCAATTTCGGGGCTTGAGCAATATTTGAAGATTAAGTAAAGGTACACACATGTCCTTCCACTTTTCAAATATATTATTGATATTTCGATCGATCATATAAACTATATAAGTTGATCTTGATATGTTTTCATAAGTTAAACTTGGGTTGTATTAAAAGTGTGATTTGTGTACTATATGGTTTGTGAAATACATGTTTATGAGTTTTAAGACAAAGGCAGAACTAAATCGCATGTTAAGTTCTATAGGCTATAAGTTATGTTGTTTTGAGACTCAGTAGTATAAATTTGTTTGATGAACCATGTTTTGTGATATTAATAAGGAATGGACATTTGGTTCTAAATGAGAGTTTCACTATATTTTCAATATTTATAAGTTTAATTTTATGAGTTCAGTGAGTTGTACATTAGGGGAATGGATAAGGTTATGAAGCTCAATTATGATTTCAGAAAAGAGTTCGTTTATATATGGTTATAAATGTATAAACTTTATAAGAACATGATTTCTGTAAGTTATTGAGAACCTCGGTATCACATCTTGGTAAGATTAATTCTTGTTCGAGTTTCGTGTATGAATTTTTAAGAAATCAATTATGATGTTTGATTACCCATTTCGAAATACATGCATTAGAGGTTGGAAGATATGGGTTCAGAGTTGTAGTTGTAATTTCGGAGTACGTTATAACATGAGTTTTGGAGGACTATTATTTGAGTACGAAAATATACATTTAGTAAACTATAAACGAGTATAGTATGAACTATTATTATAAGGAAAATAAGTTCAGATTAAAAAGGTTACATTATGTCATAGAAGGATACCAACAAGGACTATTTGAGGAATTTGGGTTTTGTAATATTGGAAAGTTATGTCAAAGTAGTTGTGGGACAAATTAGTAGATCGAAGAATTATGTTTGAGAATGTTAGTTATTATTTGAAAAGTGGAGTTGGGTGATTGTGTAAGTTTTGGAGTGCCAACGTCAATTAATGGGTTAGTAGCCGATATAAAAATTATATGGTTCTTAAATATCAGACGACTATAAAAGTATATATTGGGAAGTATATATATTGGGAATGAGAAACACTCAACGTTGGGATATAAAGTTAAATAAATGAGTTCTATAATAGTGATATCGATATAAAGGGGCTGGAGTGATGGTTTGGGGAAGTATCAGACACTAAATTTGAATTATGTTGTCTAAGTCGAGGGAAGGTGATAACTGAGTTTGGAAACTTCTATTATGGGTATCAATGAGGAGTGCAAAAGAGCTTAGGAGTCTTATTTTCTAATTGGAGGAGTAAGGATAGGAAATGGGAAGAGTATAAAATGTTATGTATAGAAGTCAAGTTAGATATCTAAGGATAATTATTTGGAAGTGAATTTTGGAAGTTCAACATTAATCTAAGGGTTAATAGAGTGGTTACAATAGGTTTGTGAGTCCAAGAGATGTTATAACCAAAATAAGTATTTGAAACGAGATATTAAATATTGAGAAGTAAGATCTGAAATGTGAAGGTCATATTAGAGAAATAAAGGATCAAGATATGGGTGGTGGTTCAAAAGAATATCAAATAGAGAAGTGTAACTTATAGTATTTAAGTTATGAAAGGTCATATCTAGAATTGGATAATTGGATTAAGTAAGAAAGTTTAAAGGTATAATTTTCTAGTAAGATAAGTAAGGTTATGTAAATGGAAGTTAGGGGAAAGGTAAATCTAGTGTAATGGAGAGTTTAGGAGTTAATGATGTGTATTGATATTGAAATAATAGAGTGTTAAGACTAATATGAACATCAAGTTTAGATATTTGGGGTTGTATGGTTATGAGTTATATAATTAAGATTGACTAAGATAATGAGTTTAAGTATCTGTAATTGTAAATTTTTGGATGAATAGTTGAGTCATGAAATATTTATTTATGACATAGAAATATGGAGTGAGATATCTTGACTTACAACAATAAACGTAGATGATTTATTATGATATAATATGGTCATGGGAAATCTGAGATATTAATGTGATAAGTTGGACATACAAGTATCATTCTAGCAATGTTGAGTTCATGTATTGGGGATAAGTAATCCTTCAAGGAACATTCATATCTTGAGAATTCTTTGAGGCTATAGTGAGTTGCTAGAAGTTAAAGATGGAAGTCCAAGGATAAGGGACTAAAACCGTTACAATGAAGGGGAAATTGCCAAAAGGAGTTAGAGGAAATATTATGGTCTATAAAGTTAGAAACCATAGGTTATACGTGCTTAGTGTTTGGTCTCGGCAATAGTTCACCACCTTGTAAATCTTTGAGAAGCATATGCTACATTTTGATTACGTTATCGGTTCCAATTGTGAAAAAAACATTTACTATCAAAATATGTCAAATGATGTTAAGGAGATGAAGATAATTCGAGATTTCAGATTTTGAATAATACTAAGTAATTTAGAATTGTGTAATGGATTTGGCATATGATTTCTAAGTCAAATCTCGATCATTTCCAAAGTATGTTTCCAAAAATATGAACATGGATTTGTTATCCTATTATAAGATATGAATATATGTTATATGAATTTTCAGAACCATGTATATGAGTTTTGAAAAATATGAGTTTGTGAAATTGATAATTGAGTATTGCGGTTATGTTTTGTTTTAGAAGGGAAGTAGCTGCGAAAGCAGTGACGAACAACATTCGTAGAGCGGGTATTGCTCATTATGAGTTAGAGCGGGTATTGCTCCGGAGCGGGTATTGCTCCGTTATGTAGGGTCATGACCTAAAAGTCTTGCAAGCAGAATATAAGAAAGGTGGGGAGACGTCCCTCAAAAGTCTGGAGACGTGGTTTACCCCTCTCCATTCGTGTTCCTTCCCAGAGTAAATATTTTGATGCTAAAGTATTGAGAAAAATTTGAGTTATGTTTGATAATGATGCTGATATAGCAAGATAATTTATGGAAATCTTTTGGAAAGTTACTCACTATATTCTTTGACATATTACGTTTGCATCCTTGGTATCTATCGAGGAATATCTTTGTATTTTGAGCAAGTATAAAATGTTTGAGAAGTATAAATATATAGGTTATGCGGAATCTTTGATGAAAAGATATATTTTTGTGATTTTGTTTTAAGTACATTGATCCATGAGGTATAAAAGTTCACATGTTAAGGTAATTTCTTTATTACACATTTATTCTCTATAAAATCACACTCAACAACTCGAATGTGTTTTAAGCCACCAAAAAGAATTTCTGGTTGGACAGTGTGTACTCAGTTTCGCTGATTTTGTTCTTGGAACCTGTCCTGGTGGGGGCAGTGTTCAATGCTAATGAATTTTGCAGGGAATGTGGAATCTAGCTCCGGTGTGGTTTAAGGATCATGGTATTATAAGAGATGTTTTTCGGATGAGCTATGGTGGAGATTATATAGTGTTATAGGAAAGAATGTTATGGTGTTTTAATGTATTATATCGGAGATTCGATTGATCAATTCATGTAATTGTATTTCTATTTTGGGATATTATTGTGGGCCCATAACCCACAGGTCCAGGATCGTCTATAAATTATGTTTCCGCTGCGAGTAAATATATAATTCGAGGTTTATTAAGTGTTGATTGTGATTAGTGAATCTTAAGTGTGATTAGCTAGCAGCTCGGAAGTGCGGGCTGTTACAGATGATGACTGGCGTGAAGATGGTGGCGAGGACGAGGACTGAGGAGATGACTGGCGACTGCCCTTCCCTCTCTCTCTCTAAGTTGGTTGCTTAGTGAAAATAGGGTTTTCAAAATGAGGAGTTGTGTTTTAGTGTTTAGGTCTTTAGGAAATCAATTTTTTTTTTAAATAAAAAGGTAAAACTTATATATTAAATAAGTTTAGGGTCTAAGGGTCGGGTCTGGGTAGGGTGTGGGTCTAGAATATTTAGACCCGGACCCTAAAAATTTCACTTAGACCCAGACCCGGACCCTTAGGGTCTGAAAAAGTTGGACCCAGACCCTTAAATTAGGGTCGGGTCCAGTAGGGTCCGGGTAGGGTCCTGGACCCATGCCCATTCCTACCTGAGCAGCTACAAACTGTAGCGTCCTTCATCCAAATGTTACAAGCGGGCACTCCTCAGCCTAACAACACCCCTACTCCTAATGCCAGAGGTGGTCAACTTCGTAGGCGGATGGCGCCCATGACTGGTCGCAACGCTGATAGCCCACCAGTAAGGAGAATGCGTACTTTCACTCAAGAATGACGCCAGATGGAGAGACTAATCGATGATCCAGAGTATGAAGAAGCTATCATAGAGACTGAGGATCTCAACAACTCTGAAGATGAGAATCAAAGTCGTTCTCATCGAGAATATAGCACCAATGGTGCAAGCAATTATTCTGCTGGCGGGCACTTATTGATCAAGCCTAAGCTGTCTCCCTTCATTCCTGAAATCTTGAACCACCCCATGCCAAGGATCAAGATGCCGTCCTGCAAGTATGACGGCACCTCAGATCCGTATGACCATGTTGCATCTTATGAAGGGCACATGTACTTGTACACCCAGGTGGACGCCATCTGGTGTAAGGTTTTTCCATCTACTCTGACCAGGATTGCCCAGACGTGGTTTAAGAGTATCAAGGCGGGTAACGTTTCTAGTTTTTCTCAGCTTTCATCTATGTTCATCACTCACTTCGTAAGCAATAGGCGCCATGAACGCACAACTGACGAGTTATTATCTATCAAAAAGCGTGAAACCGAGAGCCTACGAGATTTCGTCGGTCGCTTTAATGCTGAAGCGGTTACTCTCCCTCGTCTGCAACAAGACGTGGCTGTGTTAGCTTTGATGACTGGGTTGAGAGATGGGTTTACGTTCAGGAGTTACCTGGGCCGCAAGACCTTCACGTCTCTGGAACCAGTTCTAAGGAAAGCAAATGACTTCATCAGAGGTGAGGTGTTTGATAAAGCCGCGAGCCTGAGAAAAGAAGGATGAGAAGCAGAAGAGATGAAAGAAAGCAAGAATCAAATGTGGTCAAGAAAAATAATGACCGCGAGAAAAGCGACCGTGAGAGGTTTGAATACAAAGATAAGTTCGATGCGTATACACAGCTCACGACCTAAAGAGCTCAGATATACCTAATGAACAAGGACAACGACAAATGACAAAGTCCAAAGCAAATGTTTCACAAAAATCGCGATAAGAGCAAGTGGTGTGACTTTCATGGTGATCACGGTCACACTACCGAAAACTGCGGGCATTTGAAGGATAACCTGGAGGATCTGATAAGATGGGGTTACTTCACTCAATACAAAGCTCAGTCAAAGAATGGGGACTTGGTAAAGCCTAGTAACCAGAATGTGCAATCGCGGATTGCCGAAATCCATGTTATAAGTGGCGGTCCGATTCATGGCGGCAGCGTGAATGGAGCAAAGGCAAGCCTGAAAGAGTTCAGGCATCAAGTCAATTTCAATGAAAGTATGCAATGGAGAAGGCCGCCAGTGATGCCCGCCATGTCTTTCACGGCGGAGAACGCGAAGCACGTCGTTTACCCCCATGATGACCCTCTAGTGGTCACATTGAAAGTATCAAACTGTATGATCCATAGAATTCTCGTAGATGGAGGAAGTTCTGCGAATATACTGTATTTCTCAACTTTTGAGAAGCTGATGATTGGCCTGGAACATTTGAAGCCTGTTCGTTACCCAGTAATAGGATTCACGGGGGCGTTAGTAATTCCCGAGGGTTTGATAAACCTACCGGTCAGGGTAGGAGAAGATGAAGACGCCAGAGATGTAATGGCGGAATTTTTGGTAGTTGACGTACCAGGAGCTTACAATGCAATTATCGGACGTATCCATGACGTCCAAGGAGTTGTGTCTACTTACCATCTGACTATGTTGTACGTTTCCAATCTTGGGACGACAGCAAAATTAAGAGCAAATCAAGAGATGGCAAAATCATACTATCTGACAGCGTTGAAGCAACCGGCAAGAGGAATTCCGGTAGAAGATTTGAATCCGCCAACTCGGAAGTAGAGGCGAGCTCAGAGGACAGCCCTGACAAATGAAGCAGAATTCGAGAAGGGGGATTAGGAGATGATGGAAATATCGATGGAGGAGCTGGAGTCTAGGCCTGATGATACGCCAAGACCCCAAGCCCGATAGGGAAACAAAGCAAGAAATGCTAGCGGAAGATCCGGCAAAGACAGTTCCTGTCGGAACGGACATGGACCCAAAGGTCAGAGTCAACCCGGTGACTCTCCTACGAGAAAACACTGATGTCTTCACGTTCTCGGCGGATGAGATGCCGGGAATAGACCCGGCCGTGTGGTACATCGTCTAAATGTTGACAGCACTGTCCGCCCCATCAAGCAAAAGAAGAGGAATTTTTCAATTGAAAAGAACAAGGCCATCAAAGAAGAAGAGCTATACAAGAAATCATTCAGTCTGCCTCTGCTTAAGTGCGCAACTGCAAGGGAGTCCGTGAAAATTCTTGAAGAGATACACGAGAGTAATTGCGGCAATCATATTGGCGGCAAAGCTTTAGCGCTGAAGGCATTGAGAGCTGGGTTTTACTGGCCAAGAATACTGGCGGATGCCCAGGGCTACGTCAAGAAGTGCGATAAATGCCAGAGATATGCTCCCGTCATCAACAGGCCCGCCAATGATTTGCAGCCCATCCTATGCCCGATTCCGTTCACCACAGCGGCATGAGGTAGGAGATTCCTGATAGTGGAAATCGACTACTTTACAAAATGGATAGAGGCAGAGCCGACAACAAAGATCAAGGCAAATCAGGTTAAGAAGTTCATCTAGCAGAATATTATGACAAGATTTGGGATTCCCATGGCTATCGTATTTGACCATGGCTTCCAATTTGATTGTCGTCCCGTACAAGCCTTCTTAACGGACTTTCGTGTGAAGTTTGCTTACTCAGCCGTCTGCCACTCTCAGAGCAACGAACAAGCAGAGGCCGCGAACAAACAAATCTTGAATGCCCTGAAGAAAAAGCTAGATGAGTTCAAAGGAGGATGGGCCGATATGGTACCAGCCGTGCTCTGGGCAAATAGAACGACAGAAAAAGAAGCAACGGGAGAAACCCCTTTCAAGTTGGCCTTTGGTGCGGAAGCAGTGTTGCCGGTAGAGGTGGGTTTGCCCTCTCATCGGATCAAGCACCAAGATCTTGAGAAGAATGATCAGGCGCTAAGGGAAAATCTAGACTTCTTGCCAGAAACAAGACTGATGGCGGAATTGAAAGCGGCTGCTTACAAAGATAGAATCAGTAAAGCTTATATAACATAAAAGTCCTAGAGAGGCCGTTAGATGTTGGCGACCTAGTCCTTTGCAGAACAGCGGCAACTGGCAAGGCTCATGTTGAAGGAAAGCTGACTGCTAACTGGGAAGGTCCATACACCATTGCCAAGAAGCTTGCTCCCGGCTCGTTCATTCTAAAGGATATGGATGATAAGGAACTTAAAAATTGTTGGAATGCTAGCGTTCTAAAGAAGTATTATGTTTGATTTGAAGGGTGTAATAGGCCAAAAGCCACTTTTTGTTACATAAAAAATATAAGCTTCTGCTAGCGTCGCATCACTTGTGTTGTTATTTTCATATGTATTAACGGACCATATGACATGTCAACAAAATTAAATACTAACGGCCACATGACAGGCTTAAACGTTAGAAAAGTCATATGACAGGCTAAGTGCGTTAACGGTCATATGACAGACCTAGCACAAAACAAAAGCCATATGACAGGCTTAAGTGCGTTAACGGTCATATGACAGACCTAGCACAAAACAAAAGCCATATGACAGGCTAAGTGCGTCAACGGTCATATGACAGACCTAGCACAAAACAAAAGCCATATGACAGGCTAAGTGCGTTAACCGTCATATGACAGACCTAGCACAAAACAAAAGCCATATGACAGGCTAAGTACGTTAACGGTCATATGACAGACCTAGCACAAAACAAAAGCCATATGACAGGCTAAGTGCGTTAACGGTCATATGACAGACCTAGCACAAAACAAAAGCCACATGACAGGCTAAGTACGTTAACTGTCATATGACAGACCAAGCACAAATTAAAGCCCTATGACAGGCCCAATTGCATTCGCAGTCATGCAATGGATAAAACGCGAATCAAAATAAGATCAAACATGTTGTCGGCTAGATAACAATCATACGCAAAGATAAAAATTGAAGCCTTAGTGCAACAAGATGTAACCATAACTGCGAAAGTACTTTTCCATAAATTAAAAGCTACTGGCTTGGCGGCCAACTACAGTAGAAAAAAGGCGGCGGCCAATAAAAAGGCTTTCAGTTGGAATAAAGTACTTACAATTCAAAAACATAAACTCATTGTTTACAAGACGCCAACAGGGGCCGAATTGCGTGAAACTAAAATATTCAAAGGTTACATATCATAAGCTGTTAGAAGAACAAGAGGATCTAATAGATGGCCGCCAAAAACTTCAAGAAGGGGGGACGTCCTGATCCGCTTGTTCCGGTACGACCCGGGGATCCACATCAGCAATGGCGTCCTCGTCGGCAAACTTCGGGTCCCCCTCCATTGGCGTAAGATGCTGGCCGTCAGCATGAGCGTCTTCGACAACGTTCCAGTCAAACCCTGGAACGGTCTTGCAGACGCATCTCATGGCGGCCGCCCATCCACCGTCATACCTCTTGTGGAGGGTCGTCACATACTCCTCAGATTGCTTAAACGCAGCAACAGCTTTAGCGGTCCCCCCTGGCTTCAGCTTCAGCTGCAGCGTCCAGTACGGCAATCTCCTTCTCAGAGTTGGCAGCCTCCAGAGCCTTGGTCAAGGTATCAACATTGGCCTCGGTCTCTTCCAACAAGGCAGCTCGCGGCCTCAAGTTTGCAGTTCATCCTCTAGAGGCTGCATGGCCGCGGTCATGGTCGCCAACTTCTCCTCAACATCCTTCAGCAGGTCCCGGCAAGTCTCAAGTGACTGCTTGTAGCTATCCGCCAGCTTCTGGTACTCCACATACTGCTCAATCAGCTCAAGAGCAGCATTGTTGGCCTGCAAAGAGGAAAGAAGAGTGTCAATAGGGATGCAGAAACAAATGGAATAAAATAACAAAGTAAAGAAACGTACCACAAACTGGTCATGAGCCAGCCTAGCAGCAGGAGTCATCAAGGACCCTGCCGGCCTGTCCAGGGGCAACCGCATGCCCTTCAGGATCCGATAAGCGAGAACGCCACCGTTCTCAGGGATGTCGGCGTACAGCGATTCATCCTCCCTAACGTCCCAGTCAGGTCGATAAATCTTGCCGGGAATAACAGGCCGACGAGCAAAAGAAGTCGCCACGGATTCGCTTATCGGAACCTCCTTCTTCTCGATCCACTCACCGAACCGAGAAAAGATACCGGGAGACAAGTTCGATAAAAAAACTCTGAGATGTGATCATCTCCCGGATTTTCTGGTGGATAGTGGAAAAGGAGCCCGTCAGCCAAGTAGCGCCGCCAATATGACCTTGACCAGTGGTCGCGACCTCAATATGCTCCTGGCTCTGTGAAGGAACATTCACATTCAAATCTTCCACCTAAACAACTTCATTGGTAGGGGCAGAAGCAGCAGGATCCGCCAAGGCATGTCTTTTGTTGGCAGACGTATCTGCCGCAACCTGCTCATGTGGCCGCCTCCTAGTCCCGCTACCCCTGACAACAGGCTAAGAAGTAGAAGACCTGAGGGGGACGGCTGGAGAAGGCAGGCCGCCAGAACCGACAACAGTGGTAGCGGCACCCTGAACAGGAGTGCGACCCACTGTCACGCCACCACGACCACGGCGGATATTCTGGGGGCCGTTACGATTTCCTCCCCGGCGGCCGTTAGTGTTGCCGTGCATGGTTTCGTATTCTTCGACGGGAGCAGGCTGCAAGTTTGCTAGCGGTTGGAGATTCTCGTCGACACACAGAGCGTCAAGATCAAGATAATCAAAGCCTGCAAACGGCAAGAAAACAGTAACAAAAAAAATTAAGGTATCATCAGACGGGCCAGTCCGATTGCATAACTTACCATTTTCATGAGTATGGCATAGTAGCATCGCCGACAAGGGCTGGTTCCCGAGGATATACTTGGTGTGAGGAAGCCAATATTTGGGTTCCTTAACCTTAGACTTTTTCCATCCTCATAAGTGATGAGGTAGTCTTCAGTATAAAAATATGCAAAGGCCGTCAACTCATCCTCAGATAACGGAACTTGGGGTAGGTGCTCCATATGAGGACGGGGCTCGGTGAAATGGCGGCGTATGGGGAAGTTCTCAGGCACCTGTAGCCAGAAGAAAGCATCCTGCCAACCCTTCAGACCGGAAACTTTAAGCTGAACGGTCATTTTCTTGTCGGCCGTAGTTAGCGACCACCAGCTCGCTTGCCTAGAAGAACCATTCTTCTTCAGCCAATGAAGATGCCGGAACAGGTTTAGTGTCTGCGGAAACTCCAAAAAGCGGACGGTCCAAATGTACGCGATCAAATTGCGGACCGCCAAGGGAGTGAGTTGGGTCAGGCAGACGTTAAAAGAGTTTAAAATCTTCACCAAAAAAGAGTCCAGAGGAAAGCGGAGGCCGAACTCGAAGTGATGAGTATACACGGCCACATGACCGGGAGGACACTCCGTCCCAATAGCCCCCTCTAGCGGAACTATTAACCGATAACCCTCAGGAAAATCATATAAATCCCGAGCAACTCTGGGATACGCAGGGTCAATGGCGTCCAGACGCCAAAGATCATCAATTTCAACACTGAGAGGACCGGCACTAAAGTCCGCAGGTAGCCAAAGAGCGCCAGAACCTGGTCCGGCAACAACCTCTTCCTCAGCAATTTCTTCCATTTCATTGAGGTTGTCGACCCTCCTTTCAGCAGCATGAGAACTCTCCCCAATCACATGTGCCGATAAAGGCACGCTGGAGCCAATGTTTGCGGCTACAGAATCAGTCGCGTCCTCAGTATTGCGAACGACGGGACTGGCAGGAGCGGATCGACGCTGGTAAACGGACTCTCGATGAGCCATAACGGTCGCAATGGAATCGTTGTCGTCACCTAAATCAATAATAGGAGGGTTAGGAGCCACAGATTCCTGTAAACGGTCGTAAAAATCGGCAGCATCCGCCAAGCTATCCAACCAGGCATGCTCTCTAAGAGGGGTTACATCAAGGCTGGGAACATCATCGGCTGGAGGATGTCTAACGGACCGTCTAGCAAGAATTTGATGCCTAAGCTCCCTAAGCGTCTGCCTGTCACCGCTCTGACTAGCGGACATGTATATCCTAGTCAAGTTATGCTCCTCAGGAGTAGCAGGGTCGTTAAGGAACTTCGATCTGAGTTCTTTTTCTCTCTCGGACGTGAGGGGTATGTCCGCTAACAGCCTAGTCCTCCCCACAGGGCTAGAATATGATGAAGGATTGTTATCGGCCAGGGGGGAAGAGGGTTCACCACTAGTGGAAAAAAGCCCATCCGATGCGGTCAAAATCGGGCTTACTGATCCGGTTTTGGTCCGCATCGGATGGGCTCGCAGCAGATCCAAAATATTTACTGATCCAGTTTTGGGTAAAAACCGGATCAGATAACCCCCCCCCCCAAAAAAACAATTTTTTTTTTTGCATTTTTTCATTATTAATCAATACAAAATCAATAATATATATAAAAACTCATTTTATTAAGCATATTATGCCCAATTGAAGCATAAATAATTAAATACATAAAAATATTAACATACACAACTATGACATACAAGAAAATGTAATCCTATAAAATTTGAGACCTTAATGGTATCAATCCCAACAACCAACAGGGATATGCAACAAAAGCATCTTACACGGGAGAACTCGAGGATACAAGTGACGATTATATTCACCAATTTTCCTTCGCAGACAAAATTCTACATGCGTTGTATGTACATAACAAGAATCATGGGACTCAATCAACTGCCGGAAAGGGTTGTCGGTACACCTTAAAGGCTTAAACCATCCATGCAAACCAAGAGTTCTCTCTCAGTCCCTTCTACAGAAGGATACACGCTTCATCAGGTTCGCAAGTATATCAAGCTAAAATTCAGTGTCAAAACAAGAGACCATAAGTCGGCTGACCATGGCCTTGACAAATGGAATGTAACTCAAACTATACCTGCAAATACAGTCACAAGACACAATAGTCAATAGAGAATAAAAACATGATATTGTAACATTCTAATCATTTTTCATTTTGTATCGGGGGAAAGGTGGAGGTAAATAAGTGCACATCCTATTTTGCTGATTATATATTTTGACAAGGATTACTTTTGGTTCGAGCATCACATGAGTTTGGTTTATGATCATACCATCTAACCCAATCACCAAAAAATTCAGTGTCAAGTGAAGAGAAAGAAGGGAATGACTCAAATAAGAAAGTTGCCATTGAAAAAAGAGTGAACAGAAAACATATCATGAATAATAAGCATGCTCTTAGTACATGATTCTCGAGTATCTGTTTTATGATCAAACACCCTAGCCTTAAATATGGAGTAAAAGAGCCGAAAGTAATTTTCCTAGGCTGGATTTTTTTTTAGGGTGGGTTTGTTTTAGGGGGGGGTGGGGTGGGGTGGGGGTTTCCCTTTGAGCTTTTGGACATACCAAGTTAGAGCACCAAACTCCAAAATGATTGCCAAGAGAGTCAACAGCTTGTTATGAACTTGTCCAAATTGATTGAACAAAATAGAGTTACAGAAAGAAAAATAATATATATGAAAGCGAATACAAGGATCACATGAACACAAAAGCCATATGAAAGCTTACATAGAGCGCGCAGAACAGTACGATAATCATACTCGCGAGATACAAGGCAGTTGCATATATACGTACAGGATCAAGCATCATTGCCACTTGCCTTTTGGGGGTCGATAAGGAAAGCTGTCTTTGCCACACAATATCCGACATAGGACATCAAACATAAACTACGGTGAGAAATTTAGTGTTCCTAAACTCTAACTTCGGCTACAGACGAAATACATTGAGTCATCAAAATAAGCCAACTGACAGATCCATCATCCCAAACTCAAAAGGAGAAAAAAACAACCAGAAACCTCAATTTCATACGCAAGGGAGATGGAACAAGACATAAGAACATAACACGAATATAATAAATTTTATAAAAATAGAATTAAAAAAAAAGAGATAAACGCATACTTCCCAATAGCAAGCAAATTTCCAAGGGTGAAAGCGATACCAAACTTGATTGGGTTAAAGAACACAAGCATGGACTACATAGTAAAGAAGAGGCAGCAGGCTTAGTAATGTCAAGCTTCACAATGGAATGTATTAATGTAAAGAGCACACTTAGATTTGATTTTTGAATGGAATGGGATTGGGTTCCTAATATCTTTGCAACATTAGAGACATCCAAATCCAGTTTGTGAAGTATGTGACAGTGCAAGTGATTAGCAAGAAAAAGAATAATTAATGTTGACTTAACGTTCAGACAAGTAATGGACATATACTCCACATCCATGTCAACTTTGCAGCAGACTAAGGAACAAAGTAGGGAATCTGGAATATTCCATCCTCATTTCTTTTCTTGATGATCCTTCTTTTACCATTTTTTCTTACTATTGTCACTGCAGAATGGATTAGATATTGGAAGGAACAAGGCAAAGAATGTGGCTCTCGCCTCTCAATTTATACTTGTAATATACTACCTCCGTTCCTAAATAATAGTTACCTTTCACTTTTGACACTATTCACAAATTACAGCAGAAAAATCAACAACCAAAGCAGAAAAATTTCAGGCCCTAAAGCAGAAAAATCAACAACCAAAGCAGATCTGTAGGGGAAGATCAAAATCGTTTTCTATAGGCGAAGATGAAAAAACAGAAATTAGGCAAATAAAGCACAAATGAAGCATTCCATTTTTCTAAGAACTCAATCGTCGTAGACCTTAAAATCGATGCAACCTTAGAAGTGGTTGATTCTTTCGAAATCCAACCGATAAACTCAATAATTGATCCAAATTTTCAGTAATTAGGGTTCTAAAAAGCTTCGATCGCATTAACAACTCATCAATTATCAACAACGCAAGATACCTAATCTGCAATTCCCCCAAAAAAAACCCTAACTTCAATAATCAATCACACATACTTATTCCAAAATCAACAAATTTGATACAAATTACAATATTCATAGATGAAATTAAAATGCAATATAATGATACCTGAGAGTGTTGTCGCTTCATGAGATGCATTAGGGTTTGAACGGCGAGTTTGAGCTCAAAATCGGAGTATCTGACGACCATTTTAATGGCTTTGAGAAGTCGAGGATCAACCTCTGATTCAGTTGAATTGGTTGCTTACTCAATCAACGCCATTACTTTTCTCTCTCCTCTTCCTCGTGCTCTTCCGCCATTGTTGTGTTTCTCCAAGTTTTCTCTCTCCTCTGCGTTATTCGGGGAATTTTTTTTTTCGCGGAAAAATCTGCCGAATTTTTAAGATTTTCACTCAAAAGTTTCGAATTTTGACAGAAGATCAACTTGTTGCTGAGGCGGAGGTTTTTGAGAGTGTTGCTGGTGAGATGAGGAGGAGGATGAAGATATTGGTGGTGGTGGTGGTTGGTTTAGGCGGAGGTAAGAGCTGGGGGTGGGTGGTTCGCGAGGACAGGAGAAGTGTTTGATGAGGGATCAGGAGGGAGTGAAGGGAATAGGAAGTTAGGGTTTATCATATTGGGCCGCGAGAGATGTAGACTTGGGCCGTTCTAAGGGAAAACCCGGGTTTTTCCTAGAAATATTACGGACAATCTGATCCGGTCTTTTGAACCGGATCAGATTTTATAAAACCGGAGCGGTTTTAAAAATCTGATTTAGTTCACTAAAGGGCCGGATCAGATTTTCCGCCCGGCTTTCCCTCCCATTTGTTTAGTGATTTTCGGATGCGGTTTTGTAAAAACCGAATCTGTTACTAAGTGACAGATAAGGTTTTTTCCACTAGTGCACTCTCAGTCATAAACACATCACTAGGGGTATCCTGGCTATTAGACTTGTCCGACATGATGAAAACGCAAAGAAACTTAAGGAAACTTGGAGAAGAATTAAGGAAATACCTGGAAACGGAATGTCGTCGTTGAAAAGTAAAAGCAGGGAGCGAAAGTTGCCGGAAAAAGACGAATGAAATTTCCAAGTAGCGAAAGTGCGTAGAAGAACTCGAGCTTCAACCAAAGAACCGCCGAAAAAGTAGAACAAGCACCGGCGAAACACGAACCTTAAAACCCAGAAAAGATTCGTCAGGAAAAGACGAAATTCTTAGTGCAATAGAACCGGAAAGTAAAAACTAGAAGATTTGGTAACTTTTCGGAACAATTTGAGCAAGAAAGGGTCGATTTTAGAGCAAACAAAGCTTCGGGTATGGAAGTTTGTCAGAGAGGAAATGAAAAAGGAAGAAGGAAAGCTTGAGAATGTGATAAAGAAATCCAGAAAAAGACAACTGCTCATATAAGTACGCGCGAAGCGAACGACTGAGATTTAAAAACTTCTCAACTCCCTCTCCAGATTTCTGTCAAGTGTCAAAGCACAGCAAAACCCTAATAAAGTAATGGGCGGGATTTTCGGAAAAGTAATCATTAACTTTTCAAAATTCTTCAACTCCCTGCAACGACACGTGGCACCCAACGAATCAACTTCTCTATAAAATCGACAAAGACAACACTGTCTCGCGTCCACCGACAACATCCTTAGCGGTCAAGACCCCAAATGATGCTGGGGGGACTAGCTGTATGGGTATAAACCAAGTACATTAACGGACCTCCCTGAGGAGTCCGCGAACACAATTATGGACGTGAACGTGCAAACTTCGCCTACAGCTCTAACAAGTCAGTCCACTGAAGTAGTCCGACAACGTTGGCGGTCGCCTAACAAGACAAAATAGAAGAATCTTCCCTTCTGTCAGGCGCACCACAGCCGTACACGTGTAAAAGGATTGTACACCCTGTCAGAGGAATAGTACTTCTATAAATACCCCACTAGTACTATTTTGTAGGTACATTATCTCAGACTCACAATTCTTGTCTCTCTCTCTCTACTTTCTCTCTCTAAACCCCATTTGGACACGTGGTGACTTGAGCGTCGGAGGGGGTTTCCTCGCATCCCCCCCCCCGAGGGTAGTTCACGTTTGCTTCCTGTGCAGTTATTCACCAGCGGACGCCAACTCCAATCCTTGGCGGAATCTTCTTAGGACCGTCAACCGTTTCATAACCGGAACAGCCTAATAGAGTGTATTTTTTACAATTTCACCCTTATGATAATAACACGGTTAAAGTATGGTTAAGGAAAAAAATAAATATAATAAAATTGTGGTACTCATATGAACCAAATGAAGGAGAGGATAGTCTTTATGTCATTTCAATTACATGAGAGAGAGGAAAGTATTAACAGAAATGATGGTTTGATGATTGCGTAATACTATTCCCTATTTGATTTTGGAGTGTAATATGTCAAATGAAGATGGTGAATAATTGAATGAGAAGGGTGATGAGCCTGATGAAGATGGTCATGATCAACAATTAAATATATAATGCGATAGTTGGACAATGGAAATGGATAGATGGTGAACATCTAAACAATTGAATGGGAAAACATACAAGGTTGGGTCATGGGTGAGCATGTTAAACAATTGAGTGAACAATCTAAAAGGTTGCATGCATATGTGTTCTTCTTCAAATTAAAATGATATTAATCAATAATCTCCTTCTTTGGAAATAGTATTATATATCCAACTAGTATTTTGGCCTAGGCGATGCCTCTGGTCAATTACAATAAAAAAATATGTTATTATTCATAAATTCAAAATTCATTTGCTACTTTTCGTAGTTTTTTTGTCCATTGAGAAATTGAAAAATTGGTGTCATGACGTGATAAGTAAAAAAAACACCTTTGAGGTTAGAAAATAATATCTTAAAAGGAATTGGTGCAAGAAAATATATATCATCAATAGTCTCTTGGTAGTACCGTAATAAGAGTGTTAGAGATCTAATTACTTGTTTAAGTCTTTTTAGTTAAATATAATTATTATAAGACTTTATCATATTTTATTTGAAACATTAAACAATAAAAGTTATAATGTATTGATGGCTAAGCTCTCACTTTTCATTTCAAAGGTTACGAGTTCGATACCTTGCAGTTACACAATATACATATATATATATATATATATATATATATATATATATATATATATATATATATATATATATATATATATATAGGGGCAAGATCACATGAGAATGCTCCTTACATGAGAAATGAGAATAAATCTCAACCACACAATTGGATTAGAGTTACAACACTTGTTCATTAGAGTTATACCCCGAAAAAAACTTTGAGCCCAAAAAAAAAAAAAATTTTTTTTGATTTTTTTTTTCTAATATTCTTTTTTTGGAGTTACATCACTTTTTCATTAGAGTTACATCACTTGTTCATTAGAGTTATAGCGTGTAAAATCCATTCTCATTTCTCATGTAAGTATGCATTCTCATATGAACTCACTTCTATATATATATATATATATATATATATAAATTGAAGAGTTCAGATGGACATAAAACATTTGCATTAGAAGATTGAGGAGAGTGCCACGTGGCACATAGGCTTCATTAGGAACGCCTTTTAATATATTTGTATAGATAAGTCTAATTGCTATATTACAATAACTTCACTCTCTTGGACCCATAATACTCATAGTCATCGCTAATATATTCTTTTACATGGATTGCGGCTGGTCAAGGCCCAACCCTATCTTAGGTTAGAAACCAATTAATTGAAACACATCCCCGCCCCTCATTTTTTTTTACTATACAATACTTACATTCACTTCAATCCCTAAAAGATAAAAATGATTTAACGAATACTCCTTCCGTCCCTAAATAGAGTGCTCATTTCTTTTGGGCATAAGTATTAAGAAGAAATCATGTGTATGACTTTAGTTGTATTAAATCACAATTAAATATAGAAGTTGGTACACTTTTTATGAATTGTTTATTAAGGAGAGAGAATGTGGGCCATATGGGAAAGTGGGTGACATTATAAAAGTTGAAAGCAAAATAATATTTTAATTGGTGGACCCATACCAAATAAGGAAATGGAAAATCTATTTGGGACAAACATAAATGAAAAAATGGGCACTTTATTTAGGGACGGAGGGAGTACTTACCAACCAATAAGTTTTCAGGCAAAGGCTACACATACACTTGGTGTATGTAGGCCATACATACATTATGACGTGGCAGTGTATGAGTGGTCTTTAATTTGGGCCCCAAAAATGAAATTTTTAGATTTTTCATTCAAATTCAAATGAAAATTTCTTTTCAAATTTCAAATTTGATTTGTATTTTCAAGGCACAATTAATGCTCCCAAATTATCAACTACTCCATTCTCTCTCCTCTCATTTTTTTGTCAGTAAATCTTTTTGGTCCAATTTTTTTTCTCTTCTCTCTCTTCTAATGTTCTTCAAGTTCTTATTGCCACTCAAGAATCGGAACAAAAAAATGAACTTCGGATTCTTTCTCTCTTCTAATGTTCTTCATGTTCTTGCGTTAATGTTCTATATGTTTTTTATTTTAAATTTTTTTGCACGATTTTTTTAAAAAACCGAGAAATCTGATTATTTTCATCTTCTCTCTCTTCTAATGTTCTTCATGTTCTTGATTTCAATTTTTTTGTACAGAATTTTTTCTACATTGTAGAATTTTTGTATAATGTTTCACGAATCTAATATAGGTCCTGGTTACTATTTAAATGTTTCTTGTTACTAAGAAAATCAATTAATTACAATCGTTTCAAATTATTATGTTATTAAAATAATTGATTTTTTAAATATATATAATCTGTTTTAATTTCAATTTTAATTATCATATAATGGATTGTTTATACTTCCTGGATATTAAACATTAGATTATTGATGGGGGAAAAATGTTACAAGTTACAAGTTACAAAGTAAAAAGTCCTTACTACAAAATTTAAAAAAAAAACAAAAGGGGGGGGGGATGTGGAAGTAATAGCATGCATGGGATTCGAACTCGAGACCTAATAGCCAGAAACACGCTTTTATGTTTGCAATTGTAACCAAGTTGACGGGATATTCGACCGTGCTAACAAGTTGATGCATTAAGTAGTTATAGTAAACAAAATCGTTATATGGAAACTATAATATAGATACTGGTTACTATTTAAATGTTTCTTGTTACTAAACAAATCACAAACTTACAATCGTTTCAAATTGTTATGTTATTAAAATAATTGAGTTTTTTAATATATATAATCTGTTTTTGGGTTTGTCTTTTTCTCTTCTCTCTCTTCTAATATTTTCATGTTCTTCATTTTCTTGAATTCAATTATTTTTCTACAATGTATTTTTTTTAATAATGTTCGAAGAATCTAATTTTGTTATTATTTTTCTCTACAATGTAAATTTTTCATTTTGTATCATATGTATATTTTCTTTAAAGATATTGTTTCTTCATGTTTTGCTTAAAAAATTGTTTATTTTTACATAAATTCATATGAATTATACAGTATTGTTTTTGAGAGATAATTTTTTGTTTTAAATGATTTTTTCTTTGTCTTTGTTTCAAAGATCTGTTTTATGAAGTTTTCTTTGTTTAGATTTGTAGTAATCCTTTGTTTAAAACTATATAAAAAAAAGAATTCTAATTTTTTCTTCAGATTATTATTATATTACCTTTCATCTTATTCATCTTCACCATCTTCTACTATGAATCCTCTGTTTTATTCATATGTTTCGACAACTTCATCTTATTCATAATGTTATTGATTAGTAACAGAATATGGACACTGGATTAATCACAATGACATGACAGTAACAGATTAATGAGAAATTAAGCTTCTTGTTTAGAACCAAAAATCAAGTTTTCCAATCCAGGAAAGGTTTGGAGTCCATTAAAATTTAAATTAAAACAGATTATATATATATATAAAACAAAAATTTGAACCATAAATTTGAAACGTTTGTAAGTTTGTGATTTATTTAGTAACACGACACATTAAAATAGTAAACATAACCTATATTATAGTTTGCAAATAACGGTTGTGTTTTCTATAAGTATTTAATTTATCCACTTGTTATCACGGTTGAATATCCCGTCAACTTGGTTACAACTGCAAACTTAAAAATGCATTTATGGCTGTGAGGTCTCGAGTTCGAATCCCATGCTTGCTATTACTTCCACATCCCTCCCCCATTTTATTTTATTATATTTTGTAGTAGCACTTTTAGTATTTGTATATAACAAGATTAATAATTGTGGTGCCTTATAATAAAAACAATAAATAAAGTATTTAAACTAATAAGTGTTATTATAAAAATGTTATAGAACTTTTGCTAAAATTGCATTTGTATTTGTTAATTTTGACAAAATGTTGTATTTATTAGTAACAGATTAGTAAGAATTTAAGCTTCCAGTTTAGAACCTAACCGTTTTAGTTACATTAATATCCATGCAATTGATATATATCCATGCAATTGATATACTCTCTCTGTCCCTAGTACTCTTTTACCATACATCAGAATCGATCATGTCCTTTTGTATCGTGGGATCCTACATTTTTTTCCCCATAAAAATGATTTTTAAAAATTTGTTTACTTTTTAGCAGCACTTTAGTCTTTTCCAAAATTTTACACTTTGATCTTTTCAAGCAATAAGTTGTTAAAACATGGTTATAGTTTTACTTAAGAGATAATAATAATAATAATAATAATAATAATAATAATAATAATAATAATAATAATAATAATAATAATAATAATAATAATAATAATAATAATAATAATAATAATAATAATAATAATAATAATAATAATAATAATATGTTATACGATCACATATATTCGTAATGCTAAACAATGTTGTCACTTGTCAGGATCGATATCCTACTTTGAATCTAAAAAGTAAGCAGGATCTAATCGGTAGGATTGGATCGTAGGATCTTACGATCGTAAGATCCTACGACATAGGTCAAATAGGTATATGTAAACATGATAACAATATGATAATAATATTTAAAGGTCGGAATATAATAAATTTCAATAATTAGTTTTCCTAATGATGGTATTAAGTCTATATCTTATGATATAAATAATATATAACTTAAATCTAAAAGGCTTAAAAGAACATTTAATTATTTTTTTGAAATAATGGTATTAAGTCTACATCTTATGATATAAATGATGGTAGTAGCACTTTAGTCTTTTTTAAAAATTTGTAGAAGTACTTTGGTCTTTTTTAAAATTTTAGTAACAGCGTAGATTTTAATAGTAACAGAGAACTATATTTTAGTTTGGAAATTTGTAGTTTTTTTTTACCCAAATTTGTAGTAGCACTTTGGTATGTAGAAGCACTTTGGTCTTTTTTAAAATTTTAGTAACGGGTTAGATTTTAGTAGTAATATAAAACTTTATTTTAGTTTGAAAATTTGTTGATAATTAAATGAACTTGGTTAAATGTATGTTACGTGGACTTTTTTTTTTTTGAAGTGAAAGATAGGCTATATTATTAAGATAATAAAGAGTTCGGAGAATCCGATACAATCAAATCGGAGATCCAAGGAGGACCTCCCTCAAGCCACACCTCATCACAATAACTAGAAGAAGCCCACATGGCCATCCTATGAGCAATCTCATTACATTCACGATAGCAAAACTCAAAGCTAATACTAGAGAAATTAGTAACTGAGTGGCGCACATCATCCACCATCGTTTGAATGTCTCCTCTTATTTGATGAACATTGTTGACAACCCGTACAATTGTTTGGGCATCATTCTCCACAATCACCTTGCTCCATCCCTGTTCCTTAGCCTTGTCTAAAGCCCACAGCACAGCAGCCACCTTGACCTTAGCATGTTCCACAGACCACTCTTAAAACACCATCCTTCCCACGCACGTAAAACCACTCCATTCTCATCTCTTGCCACCAAACCAAGCCCCACTCTACTAATCTCCGCCTTAACAGCAACATCAGAGTTGATTTTAATCACCCCAACAGGAGGGGGTTTCCAACGAGCCTGAGTACGCATTCCACGAACTTGCTCTCTTGCATTTAACTTTCTGAAATTGAGGAGGATATCCGGAGCTCTATTCCATGCCAGCTCTGGAGAACATATTTGATGTTGAAAAATCAGCTCATTTCTACACGACCAAATTTGCCATACTCGCATAGCGAATGTTTCCTGCATTTCTTTCGGATGAGTCACCTGAAGGATTTTGTCCTCGATCAAGTGTAATAAACTAAATGTATATGGACGAATTATAAAGATAATATATTCAATAATATTAGGTGACCGCAACGTTTTGCTTTAGAAGTTTAATTGCGGTTGGTTGGGCTAGTATATTTAGGCCAACTACTAATATGTATTGGGTCCTATGAGGTCACATAATGTGACAACCCTTGGATATTACCCAAATCCATTTGTGAAATGGGTTGGGCGGTTTTAAAGATGGATGGAAGAGTTGTAACTCATGAGGTTATTAGGCTCATAATGTATGACATTATGAGGCAAAATAAAGCCTCATGAATCACCTCTTTGTAACCACCTTATATAATGATATGGGGGTTACAAAGGAGAGGTGTGATTACATCATATTTGTAGAGAAAATCTGATTTTCTTTGCTCCTCTTTCTCTCCTCATTTTCGGCCATCACACCTCAAAAGCAAGAGATTTATTCTCTCTTCCGTACTAGCATACGTGGTGATCTAAGGGTTGTTCGTGGACCAACACTAGAGGAACGGCGATTGACGTTCTAAAGGATCTCCACTAGAAGGCTCGAAGTGGAAGTGGAATTCACGCATCAAGAGGTATATTCTACACTCTTAGTTGATTCATGTTAATTTATGCAAAGATCTTGGTGTTAGATGTTTGAGTATGTGATACTCGTTTTCCGCATTAAGCATCTAAATTCCTACAGTGGTATCAGTTAGCCTATTGCATAGATTAATATGATCATGTTGATGCATGTTTTCCTCCATTATAATTCATTTAGGGGAGGGTATTAGCATGAGGATATTGTTTGCATGATTAAGTGGGAGTATAAAAGTTGTTTATACATTTTTCGATACATGTATATATATATAATTGTTATATTATTTCATGTTTTAATTAAGTTGTTAATTAGAATATGATGTATATATGTATGATTCATGAATTGTATGCTTTGAGTTTTTTATGCTTAATTTGATTATGTATAATTTCATGGCATGAATTCTTGAATTAGAGGCCGAGTATGATTTATTTATGCATAAAAATGTTTTACTGTATAAAGAAAATCATGTGTTTATCGATTAAAATTACCTGAATTGAGATTGAAAAACGAAGGCAGAGCCTGATCGCGGGGTGTGACCATCCTGCTCGCGGGGTGCGACCCTGCTCGCGGGGTGCAACCTGCGCACTGGCCATAACGGCTGTTTTTTTTTCCAACGGATTAAAACGTTTAAATCCGTTTATTCCCTTAATGCATATTAAGTAGCTTTTATGCTTGGTATCCTATGCTAATGCTTAAATGAATTAAAATTATGTTGGGAGTTTATTATATGATATTTAATTTTATGTTAGGATGTTAGTTTTAATAAGTTGATTAATTCTTTCATGCTAGTATATGTGATTGAATATCATGTTATGTTTATATTTTAATATGATTAAAATATATGTGGTGCCTTAGAGTGCTTATGTATTTTTCTTTAAATTTAATATATAGTTGATTAAATTTGTTAGATTAATATTTTAAAGCCCTTGGGAGATAAATTCTAATATGATTAAAATTTGTCTTAAGGTACTAACCATTTGATTTAATATGAGATTAAATCTAGATGGTGTTATTATGTTTAAAGTTGTTAAAGCATAATAATTTATTTTAATAATTGATTAAAATGCATGTTTTATATATATGATATTATGAATGCATGCGGTGACTAGTATGGCCCAAACTTGGATAGAAAATACGATCTGCGTATCGTTAATGTATTTTTGTAATTTAAATATGATCTATGCATCGTTGGTATTTTTGTAATATTAGTTTAAATTTTCAAAAATTATTCAAGTTGAAGTGATTCAAGGATGGAGATCCGATGTTTTTCATTTCCATGGAGCACAAGGATGTAGATTCAAGGTGGTTCAAGGATGGAGGCCTTAAAGAGTAGTCTTTAGGGTTAGGGGCCATACTAGGATCACATTTTATTTTATGCATTTAAATATTGCTTTTGAATGCTTTCTAAGTTTTATTATGCATGTGATTTATTTTTGCAACGAGTTCACTAGTAATTAAATCACATAATAATTTACTTAGGTCCCTAAAGCTAATATTGGGTAATTGCTTTTCCAAATAAACATCTACTAAAATCTTGATCGTTAGTAATAGGTTCGCCAAAGCGCAGTGTTACTTCCAATCTTGGGCTAAGTAGAGTAAATTTCCGAAATTTGCATGTTTAGTTTGGTTTGGCCCAACAAAATCATCAAAACGGTTTTGGATTTTGAAGCAAAGGGTTGGTTTTTGTGTTTGGGTGACAAGTTTCTGTCTAGGATTAGGAAGGCTTTCCCCAACGTTGTGGGTAACTTCCTTACCTGGGAACTTTCATCACCTTAGCAATCACCCATCAACTAAGAATTACAATTGTTGTAATTAGTAAAAGAGTTTACTTACCTTTTAAATTTGGTTTTAAGTTGAGGCCAAAGTCCACTTATAAATCATGTTTGATAGGATCTTAGAATCACTTGATTCAAAAGGGACACATTTAAAATTGGTCAAGTGCATAGCTTTTATTTTAAAAGTGTTTAAAATTTGTTAAAAGCTATTATGATAAACATACTTATTACTTTTACATCTTCTATGTAGATATCATGTCTGGTAACAACAATAATTCACCTTTTAACTTACGTTCAATCCTTGAGGATAAGTTGAACGGCAAAAACTTCCTTGATTGGGAAAGGAATCTAAGAATTGTTCTTAGATCCGAAGGTCGAGAGGATGTTCTTGAAACCCCGATCCCGGTTTTAACAACCACCTCTCTACCGAAGCCGAAAAGGCGGCCCATAAGGCCATTGCGGAAAGGTCGTGTAATTGTTACTTGCCTTATGCTTGCGGCTATGGAACCAAGCCTTCAAAAGAGGTTTGCATGCTTGGATGCCTACAGTATTATCCGACAGTGAAAACCATGTTTCCAGCAACAAGCTCGGATAGAGAGGTATGAAACTCACAAGGCTATTCTTGAGTGTGCGTTAGTCGAAGGCAAGCCAGTCGCCACTCATGTCTTTGAAATGATTGGTTATTTCGAGACAATGGAGAGGTTGGGCTTTCCTTATAGCCAAGAGTTGGCTACTGACATCATACTACACTCACTTCATGAAGGTTTCAACCACTTTAGGTTGAACTTCAATATGAATGGGGTGTCGAAAACCCTTCTTGAGTTACATGGGATGCTCATGACCGTCGAGAAAAACATCTCTGTTGCACCTAAGAAGGAAGTTCTTATGGTTCAAAAGGGAAAGGGTTTTAAGAAAGAATGGGTCGGCAAGAAAAAGCAAGACAAGGGCAAGCAAGTTGCCGCTAAGATCGGCTGCGATAAGCCACGGGCAAAGGCAAAGCCAAAGGTGGCCGCAAATGCCAAGTGCTTCCATTGTGATCAAATTGGTCATTGGAGGCGTAATCGCCCGGGTATCCGAAGGATAAGAAGTCGGGGCTTCTTCTTCGGTATCTATGTCATTGACATTAATTTAGCAACATCTACTTCTTGGGTATTTGATACGGTTGTGTTTCTCACATTACTTCGAATGTGCAGGGGACTAAGAAGGAGTAGAACCTTGGCTAAAGGGGAGGTAGAACTGCGCGTTGGAAATGGTGCAAGGGTTGCGGCCGTTGCAGTTGGGACTTATAGTCTACCTTTGCCTTCTGGTTTAATGTTAGAGCTTAATAACTGTTATTATGTTCCTGCTATTACCAAAAACATTATTTCTATTCCTGTTTTGGATAATGAAGGGTTTTCATTTACAATTGAGAAAGGTTGTTTCTCTGTTTATTTGAATTCAATGTTTTATGCCACTGCTAAAAGGTCTAATGGTCTATATTTCCTAGACTTAGACAAAGATGTCCTTAACATAGACAGCAAAAAACATAGATCAAGCGATACTAATCCTACTTACTTATGGCATTGTCGTTTAGGACATATAAACGCGAAACGCATTCAGAAGTTACATAAAGATGGACTTCTAACATCCTTTGACTTTGAGCCATTTGATGTATGTGAATCATGTTTAATGGGTAAAATGACGAAGTCACCTTTTACTGGAAAGGGTGAAAGGGCCAGTGATCTATTGGGTCTAATACATACTGATGTGTGTGGACCAATGAGCACAAAAGCTAGGGGAGGGTTTGGGTACTTCATTACTTTTACGGACGATTTAAGTAGATATGGATATGTCTATTTAATGAAGCATAAGTCGGAATCATTTGAAAAGTTCAAAGAATTCCATAATGAAGTCCAAAACCCGACTTGGCAAAACAATTAAAGCACTACGATCCGATCGTGGTGGTGAATATTTGAGCCAAGAGTTTAGTGATCACTTGAAGAGTTGTGGAATTCTTTCACAACTCACTCCGCCTGGAACACCTCAATTGAATGGTGTATCCGAAAGGAGGAACCGAACTCTACTTGATATGGTTCGGTCTATGATGAGTTTTGCTGATCTTCCTATCTCCTTTTGGGGATATGCTCTCGAAACTGCTACTTTCACACTTAATCGAACTCCATCAAAGGCAGTAGAAAAGACACCATATGAGATGTGGGTTGGAAAAGTTCCAAGTTTATCTTTTCTACGTATTTGGGGTTGTGAGGTTTATGTAAAACGTTTACTTTCAGATAAACTCGCCCCTAAATCAGATAAGTGTTTCTTTGTGGGTTATCCCAAAGAGACCAAGGGCTATTCCTTCTACCATCGAACTGAGGGCAAAGTGTTTGTTGCTCGTCGTGGTGTCTTTTTGGAAAAAGATTTTATTTCCAAAAAGGCAAGTGGGAGTAATATATTTCTCGAAGAGGTTCGAGAAAAGCAACAAATGGACATAGTTCAACCTATGTTAGAGTCAGAAGCACAAGTGCCAGTTGTGGAGCTTGAAGTAGTTCCTCCTTTGGTAGAATCTTCTCCCATAACTGACCAAGTGTTGGAGGACGTGCATCCTGTACACGAACCTCCCTCTTGTCCCACTCGAATCTAATTCGTGCGAAAATTCTCAAGTTGTTGAGAAGAAAATTTCTCCTGTTGCAGCCCCTCGTAGGACTAGTAGATCAAGAATACCAAACAAGAAGTTTGTTGATTTCTTGTTAACCGAAAGTTATGAGATAATGATCTTAGAATTTGAGGAACCTACTACCTACAAGCAAGCTTTGATGAGTGAAGACTCCCGAAAAATGGCTTGAGGCCATGAGGTCCGAAATGGCATCTATGTCCGAAAATCAAGTATGGGACTTGATGGATTTGCCCGATGGGGTTACACCTATTGGTTGCAAATGGGTTTTCAAAGTGAAAACAGGACAAAGATGGTAACATTCGGGTTTACAAAGCAAGATTGGTTGCAAAAGGGTTCAAGCAAGTTCATGGTATAGACTATGACGAAACCTTTTCACCAGTAGCAATGCTTAAATCCATTCGGATACTCCTAGCGATTGCTGCCTTCTATGATTATGAGATTTGGCAAATGGATGTTAAAACCGCTTTCTTGAATGGGTTCTTGAAAGAGGATGTGTATATGACACAACCGGAAGGTTTTGTGGATCCAGAATATCCTAGGAGGGTATGTAAGCTTCAAAAGTCCATTTATGGATTGAAGCAAGCATCCGGAGTTGGAATCTTCGTTTTGATGAGGCAATCAAACTGTTTGGTTTTCTCAAAAACGGAGAAGAGTCTTGTGTTTACAAAAAGGAAAGTGGGAGTAACATAGTTTTCTTGGTCTTATATGTAGATGACATACTTCTCATAGGAAACGACATTCCCATGCTTGAGTCAGTCAAGGAATGGTTGAAGAGTTGTTTCTCTAAGAAAGACCTTGGAAACGCCGAGTACATTTTGGGGATCAAGATCTATAGGGATAGGTCTAAGAGGATGATTGGACTTAGCCAACGAACTTATATAGATAAGATCGTTACTAAGTTCAATATGGAAAATTCTAAGAGAGGTTTTCTACCCATGCAACATGGTGTTTCGCTTAGCAAGACTCAGTGTCCTTCCGGACCTAATGAGATTAAGCGAATGAGTAATGTTCCTTATGCATCAGCTATAGGGTCCATTATGTACTCCATGATTTGTACTCGCCCAGATGTTTCATATGCCTTGAGCATGTGTAGCGAGATTCCAATCAAATCCGGTGACGCACTTTGGAGTGCGGCTAAGAATATCCTAAAGTACTTACGAAGGACTAAGGATAATTTCTTAGTGTATGGAGGTGGAAGTGAGTTAATTGTTGAGGGTTACACAGATGCGAGCTTCCAAACTGACAAAGATGATTTCCGATCCCAATCTAGTTTCATCTTTTGTCTAAATGGAGGGGCAGTGAGCTGGAAAAGTTCAAAGCAAAATCTTGTCGCCGATTCTACAACGGGCCGAGTACATTGCTGCGGCAGATGCAGCAAAGGAAGCCGTTTGGATGAAGAAGTTCATTCTGGAGCTAGGAGTAGTGCCTAGTGTTGGAGATGGTATTGTTTTACATTGTGATAACAATGGTGCCATAGCTCAGTCTAAGGAACCAAGATCACATCAAAGGTGTAAACATGTACTTAGGAAGTTTCATCTCATTCGAGAAATCGTTGAGAGAAAAGATGTAATAGTTAGCAAAGTTCATATGGATAGCAATGTCGCTGATCCTTTGACTAAACCATTGCCTCAGCCTAAGCATGAGAGTCATACTAGGGCTATAGGACTTAAGCATGTAGGAGAGTGGCTTTGATTGTGTACTATTTACTTTTAATTAGTTCACAGTTATAGTTACTCCTGTGATATGTTTGGTTATGTTTATCAATAAAAGGTTATGTTCTTATTTAATCTTGGTTTAGTATTAAATAAAACGTTCAAAGTATTTTATAACGTTTGATAGGATTGTCAAATATGTGATTTGACGAATGAAACCCTATCCAGTGAACAGGAGTTATAATTTACCTTTGTCCCTAGTTCGAATCATTAAAAATGAACGTAAATGATTCTGTTTGATGGACTAGATTGCAAGTTGATTGATAGCGCAGTTTCATGGGCTATGGGGACATCGAGATGTCTAGTCATTTGCATAGGCGTGTATAGTTGATACACGTTGGGCAGACCTAGTGGGAGTTCTCTAAAAGGTTTATGAGAATCTCATTAATATATTTAGTGGATTCCTTAGACATGAGTATGACATTATTCTTACTTAAGGATTAGTATGTTTTTGACACTGCAAAAACGTCGTGCCGTAAAAGGAGGCTATAAAAGCAGTGATCGGAATTGCTACGAATTGAGTGGGAGTTTTGGTTATACAAGACTGGATAAAGTCCTCCTAAGAGTTAGGATTGGTGTCTTGGCCTCTTGAAGAGCGAGAACTGAAAATGCATGGCCGTGCTCAAATGGATTAAGGAGTTAATCATTTGTTTCGACAGTTCGAACTCGGATTTCAAGAAACAACTTGAATATTGGTATGGTTTACATACGATGTTACCATGTCATCAAGTTAGACATTAAGCGACTTAAGGAATTTGAAGGTTACACACTTGTTCTTAGACAAGTGGGAGATTGAAGGATTTTGTCCTCGATCAAGTGTAATAAACTAAATGTATATGGACGAATTATAAAGATAATATATTCAATAATATTAGGTGACCGCAACGTTTTGCTAGAAGCTAATTGCGGTTGGTTGGGCTAGTATATTTAGGCCAACTACTAATATGTATTGGGTCCTATGAGGTCACATAATGTGACAACCCTTGGATATTACCCAAATCCATTTGTGAAATGGGTTGGGCGGTTTTAAAGATGGATGGAAGAGTTGTAACTCATGAGGTTATTAGGCTCATAATGTATGACATTATGAGGCAAAATAAAGCCTCATGAATCACCTCTTTGTAACCACCTTATATAATGATATGGGGGTTACAAAGGAGAGGTGTGATTACATCATATTTGTAGAGAAAATCTGATTTTCTTTGCTCCTCTGTCTCTCCTCATTTTCGGCCATCACACCTCAAAAGCAAGAGATTTATTCTCTCTTCCGTACTAGCATACGTGGTGATCTAAGGGTTGTTCGTGGACCAACACTAGAGGAACGGCGATTGACGTTCTAAAGGATCTCCACTAGAAGGCTCGAAGTGGAAGTGGAATTCACGCATCAAGAGGTATATTCTACACTCTTAGTTGATTCATGTTAATTTATGCAAAGATCTTGGTGTTAGATGTTTGAGTATGTGATACTCGTTTTCCGCATTAAGCATCTAAATTCCTACATCACCACAATCCAAGCAAGCCATTCTTTGAAGCTAGAAACCTCAGCATTTACCCACTCCACCCCATCTAAGCTCCACACCTTGCTAGCCCACTCACAATCTTTTAATACATGGACGACGGTTTCTTCTTTACCACAGCGAATGCAGTGGCTTTCTTCAACAACTCGCTTCGTCTTCAGGTTAGTATTGTGAGGGATAATATCCCAGGCTACTCGCCAAAGGAAGATACCCACTTTGGGGGGGAATCCGAAGGCTCCAGAATTGCTTCCACAAGGGGTCATGACCATTCGAGCTCGAGGCAATGTTATCAGAATCAATTGCCAATCTATATGCATCTTTGGGACCTAAAGGAAAAAATACAATAAACATTAAAGCAAAACTGATTTGAAAAAACATTTGGGATGCATGGGATTCGAACTCGGGACCTAATAGCCATAAACGCGTTTTCATTGTCGTTCTAGTAACCAAGATTGCAGGATATTCACCATGTCAAGAAGTGGAGACATTAACTAATTATACTATACACCGCCTTTTTTGTGCAAACTATAATATAGGTTTGTATTACTATTAAAATGTTTACAGTTACTAAAAAAATTGCAAACTTATAGTCGTTTGAAGCCACGCAGACGCTTTCAGTGTTGCTATTGTAAAAAAATAAATATATAAAAAATCAGTTAAATTAGTAGCATAACAGGTTCAAACGATTTTAAGTTTGTAAATTTTATAGTAACATGATACATTTAATTGGTAAACAAAACATATATTAGTGTTTGTAAATAACGGTTGTGTATACTATAATTATTTGATGTATCAACTTGTTAGCATGGTGAATATCCCGCCCATTAGCTTAATACCCCATTTTTTTGTTTTTTTATTTTCTAGTAGCACTTTTGTCTTTTTACATTTTGTAGTGGCACTTTAGTCTTTTCAAGCAGCAAGTTGTAATAACATGTTTGTAGTTTTTACTTAAGAGATAATATTAATATTAAAGAATAACATCACATATATTAGTAATGCTAATGAGTAGTGAATGAATTGTTTAATGAAACAATTTACTAATCTCCTTACATGATTGGAAAAAAGGATAATAAAATGAAGAATAGTTAGAGATCTTCTTACAAAAAGTAACAGTATCAAAAATCTAAGTTTTATTATAAATATGTTACTTGAACCTTTTGCTTCATTTATATTTGCTTTCGCGTAACGCTACATTTTTTAGTAACCGATAACTATTATTTGAATTTCAATCATTATTCTTTATAACCCTTCGATTTTTTATTTTAACCCTTTAATGTTTAATTTTAACCATCCGGCTTAAGCTTTTGTCGTTATTATTGGGTGGTTGTATAGTAGCAAACTAGCATAGAGTATTTCGAGGGTTACTCCTTAGTTGATAAGTATTTATTTATACATAATATCAATTTTAGGTGAAATAATCGATCGAGATTTAGTATTTGTATATTACAAGATTAATACACAAGTAGTGCCTTATAACAAAAAGTCATCTAATAATAGTATTATGGAGCATAATTTCAATTTTTGGTCAAACAATTGATCGAAATTTAGTAGCTCTGTTAATATTAAGGAGCATAACTTCAATTCTAAAGGCAAACAATTGATCGAGAGTTAGCATTTGTGTACAACAAGATTAATAATTGTTGTGACTTATAGTAAACCATAAACAAAGTATTTAAACTTTTAAGTTTTATTTAAAAAAATATTATAAAACTTTTGCTTAAATTGCATTAGTATTTGTTAATTTTGACAAAATATTGTATATAATGACAACAAATTAGTGAGAATTTAAGCTTTCGATTTATAACCAAACATCAAGCTTTCCAATCCAGAAAACGTTTGAAGTCCATTAATATAATAATTAAAATTGAAAGTAAAACATATTATATATATATATATATATATATATATATATATATATATATATATATATATATATATATATATATATATATATATATATATATATATATATATATATATATATATATATATATATATATATATATATATAAAACCCTTCGATAACTAGTATTTGAATTTCAATCGTTATTCTTTATAACCCTTTATTTTTTTATTTTAACCCTTCAATGTTTGATTCGAACCATCCAACTTAAGTTTTGTCGTTATTATTGGGTGGTTGTAGTAGCATAATATCAATTTTTGGTGAAACAATCGATCGAGATTTAGTATTTGTATATTACAAGATTAATAATTGTAGTGCCTTATAACAAATAATTATCTAATAATAATAATATTATGGAGCATAATTTCGGTTTCTGGTAAAACAATTGATCTTGATTTAGTAGTTGTGTAAATATTAAGGAACACAACTTCAATTTTAAAGGCTAACAATTGAACGAGAGTTAGTATGTGTATATGACAAGATTAATAATTGTTGTGCCTTATAATAAACAATAAACAAAGTATTTAAACTTTTAAGTTTTACTAAAAAAACGTTATAAACCTTTTTGCTTAAATTGCATTTGTATTTGTTAATTTTGACAAAATGTTATATTTAACAAAGAACAAATTAGTAAGAATTTAAGCTTCCGAGTTTAGAACAAAACACCAAGCTTTCCAATCCAGGAAACCTTTGAAGTCAACGCTGTTAGAATCGCGATCCGGATAGTAGAATCGCGATCCGGATAGTAGAATCGTACGATCCTACGATCCTAATATGACCAAATGATCTGAACCGCTCATAGAATTGGCCTCGCATAGGATCGCTCAAGATCGGTTGGAATCGGTATAGGATCGGTAGGAATCGTATAGAATCGGTAGGATCGACCGATCCTAAACACAACTAACGTATTGCTCTTTTTCTTTCTTGTTTGCTTTTCTACTTGTATTTTGTCATCCAAATATATGAATTATGCATCTAAAATGCAAAAATAAGCAAATAAGTTTACTATTATCACTTTGTTATTACTTATTCAGTTTTTTTAAAATTAATTTCAAAAGAATTTTTTTTTTAATATTATTATATGAATGGTAACGTCTGTGTACAAACACATTATTATCTTATATTTCAACCCCTATGTTAGCTTTAACAATCTAATTTGCACTTTTAGGATTATTCTCCTCAAATTATGAATCATTTGGAACATATTTAGATTATATTTTATCAAATTTTAGTTATTTTGTAGGATCGTACGATTCTACGATTCGATCCAACGATCCGATCCTATATGCTCTCACCGATCCAAAGTAGGATTGCGATCCTGATAACCTTGTTTGAAGTCCATTATATGAGTAATTAAAATTGAAAGTAAAACAGATTATATAAACAAAAAATATTCAATTATATTAATAGCAAAGCAGGTTCAAACGGTTTTAAGTTTGTAATTTTTCTAGTAACAACGTACGTTTAATTAGTAATCATAACCTTTATTACAGTTTGCAAATAACGGCTGTGCATACTATAATTATTTAATATATTCACTTTTTAGCATGGTGAATATCCCGCCCACTTGGTTACAACAACAACAATGAAAGCGTTTTACTGGCTACTAGATCCCGAGTTCGAATCCCATGCTTGCCATTAGTGCCACATTTTTTCCCTCATTAAAATGTTTTTTTTTGTATCGTGAAGAAATATTATATTTGTTAATACAATGGAAACATTTGAATCCAATATATGATAATTTAAATTGAAAGTAAAACATATTATATAAATAAAAATATTCAATTATATTAATAACAAAGCAGGTTTAGACGATTTTAAATTTGTAATTTTTCTAGTAACAACATACATTTAATTAGTAATCAAAAACTATATTGCAGTTTGCAGGTTCGTGGGAGTAATATGCATTAATAACAAAGAAGGTTCAAACGATTTTAAGTTTGTAATTTTTTTTAGTAACAACATACATTTACTTAGTAATCAAAACCTATATTACAGTTTGCAGGTTGGTGGGAGTAATATGCATTAAATGCAGGTTGGTGAGAGTAATATGCATTAAATGCATGTTGGGCGCCAACAGCAATTTGTCCCGCCACACCATGCTTTGTGGCGCCATCAGCCAAATTATTTCCCCCCATTTTTCCCTCTCTTTTTTTTGGATAGCAGCGACGTGGCAATACACCATTGGAAGTGTATGTATGTCCTACATACACCAAGTGTATGTGTAGCGTCTTTCAAGTTTTCATAGCTAACTAAAATTTAGTCAATCAGAGCCTGTATTGTTATGAAAACTAGGCCCTCTCTAGGTAGGGCAATTTCCTTGGTATTTCATGAATTATGGGATTGGGACCTCACAAACAGACGTAAAAGGCGCGTGTGTCCTCCCCGGTGTCGGGTGTCCCATCCCATGACCCATGGGCCATGGTCTCATTCTCAAATTCTCATCACTTTCATTTCATTCATTTTCAGTCTCCCAGCAACTCTAAAAAGTCTAAAGAAACATAAACCTGCTTCTTCTCAATTCTTCCCAGCAAAGTTTCAGTTATTTTTTTCTGAGCAACGGTCAGTCAAAAACACAACCCCACGATTCCCAGCAACGTCAACCACGTTCCCTCATCTCTCTCTCTCTCTCTCTCCCTCCTAACTAACACTTTGTTGCTTACTTTTTTTTGCTTAATTGAGAAGAAGATAAAGAAAATTTGGGCTCTCAGATTAATTAATGGAAACTACAAATATTGAAGGTTACCTTACTTCCAGCTACAGAGAATCCTTTGCTTCTCAAAGACATGTTTCTTACAGGTCTCATCCTCTTTTTTTCTCTTCTTTAAACCCTTCATAAATTATTATGATCTGGGCTTTTTTTTTTGTAGTACTGAGATTGATTGATCAAATTGAATTGGGTTTCTGAGATTATTTTGATTCTGTTCTTGTATCTTTAGGGTTCTTTTTTTGATGGGTTTAATTTTTTTTTTTGATGAATTGGGTTATAAATTGAAAGAATTTGGCTCTTCTAAAAGAGTGGACATTCATTTGATGAAATAGAAATAGCTTTTTTCTTATTTGGTTGCCCAATTTTTGTGTTTTTGGTGGTGTGATGTACTTTTTTTTATTATAGTTTTACCTTTTATGGGAATTTTCTCATATGGGTATTTTAGAATTAGCAATTTAATTTAGCATGTATTTGAAAAATTGTAACACAAGAATGAATTTATGTTGCCTGGGTGCTTGAGGAATGAGGAGGAATAATTCGTATTAAGTAAACTTTATGATAGTGTTCTTACTATCTTTAGTAAGTCATAAGATAAGAATTTTTCAAGTATTCCTAGAACTTAAACTGAACTAACCTGTTCAGTGGAATCAACAGATGAAATGTCTGCTTGTATCCTTTTTGGAACCTGAAATCAACCTACTTAAGTCATATTTTCATTGGACGATAAGCTATTTAAGGGTGCGTTCTCGTCACTTGAATTTTGCTGAACTTATCGGAACTTAATATAACTTATATTTCTTATTATAAGTTATATTTACTTGTTGGAACTTATGTGAACTTATTCTTTGTGAAACTTGTTTTTTTATAAGGTGAAGAGAGCACACCCTTATGTTGGTCTAATTAGCATTTTGGGACATTGTTCCTGATAGCAGTTGATACCTTCTTTCCCTCCTCTCTGATTTTTGTGTGTTGAAAAGTGATTATTCTTATGAAAAGGTGGGGAGAGGGAAAGGAAGGGAAAAGGCTGATAAGTAATGGAGGAAGAAAAGTGGTTAGGATGTGATTGTCCAACTGCCCATTGTTTTCCATGTGCAGTGATAGCCTTAGCTAAAGAGTACTGAGATGAGATCAGATCCCCCCCCCATTTTGAAGGGAAGAATAGGAAAAGGGGTTGAAAGGCTTTTTAAAAGTCTGTTTTTTTTTTTTTTTACTCCAACTTTAAGTTTGTCTTAAACATGGAACATATATATTCCCTCGTTCTATATTAACTGTCTATTAAGGTTATGCACAAGTTTTTTAGAAAGTTTTAGTCAATACTTTGGTATTCAAAACTGACAAGTAACCGAACAAATGTTAGCGCATCTGTGTTGTAGATTTGTAGATGACAGATATTATGGAATGAGAATTGTTAGTTAAGTGGTAAGATAATATGGAACTAAAAGGAGTATGTTACTTAGGCTTGCCAATGGTTCCTACTAAGATACAGTTCCTGACATGGCTACACCTATATTCCCTAGGGTTTTCCATTTTTGCTATCTTTGAACAACACTGGTACGGGAAGGTAGGTGAAAGTTCGAAGTATGTTAGGCTCGTTAAATGCTAAGTGCTGTGATGCTATATGGTGATCATTTAAGCTTCTGAAGTTTTTTTTTTCTTCTGAAATACCCACCTTTTTGAAGTTCTATCAATACCTTAATGGAGGTGAAATTTACCAGGCCTTTTCTTGTTAGTCAGTCTGGTAGATGATATTGTTGAAGGAACTGACGACAGCTATGGTAGTAAAAGGCACAATAGTACTCTAAATATAGTTGGTGTTGTGATTGCTTCTTAAAATGTACTGCAGTACTCGATTTAGAACATCTTTGACTATTTATTCCAATAATTGAGAAAAGGATATTGAGAAATGGATTGTAATCAAGTTTGATGTTGCTGGGACTGTCTTGGCGATTTTTGTTTGAACTGAGTAATTGATTATGGGAAGTTTCTTTCTTGCAACTAAACTAATGTTGCTTGCAATTTCAAAAGACTATGTCGTCATAGTCTCATGGATTCTCATAGTATGTAGTAAAAGAAGTTTCTCAAAAGAACTCCGAGAAAAAGTATGCTGTCTTAAGATTGATGACTTAGAACCTTGAGTGTTTGATTGATGACTTTTTGATTGCTTCAAGTTCTTGGAAAATTTGATTGATGACTTAGAAATCCTACAGAACTTTATGGAAGCTCTGCATGATTGAAGATTTTAATCATGAAACTCATGTTTCACTTGTCCAAATATATGGTTCACTTGATTCTCTTTTGAAACAATATCCTTGATACCTTTTCTTGAGTGTTAGGTGTATTGGGTAATATGACCTTAACGGCCCGTTTGGTAATTAGTTATAAATGGTGGTAATGGGAATGAATTAGTATGTAAATTTGTGAAGAAAGTCATTGTTCATTCCCATGGTAATGCTAATTTATCCTAAAGTGTCTATTTTTCTTCTTGAATTTTCATTCCCATCCAATACCACCTTGTTAGGTGGTAATGAGTGGTAATGAAAATTAGGGGTGAGATTGCTTCCCCATGGAGAAAAGACACAAACTTGGAGGTTGAAATTGCCTCCCCATGGAGATTTTAAAGATGCTTCCCTTGTAACCTACACTTAAAATTCATTCCCATTACCGCAATTTATTAACGATTACCAAACGGGCCGTAAGTGGTTTCTTTTATGACATGTTACTAACTTTTCGTCTTTCATACAGCTGTGGTGCCTGTGGTTATGAGCTGAATTTGAGCTCTTCTAACCGGAATACTGCAACTATTGGCTCAAAATATGGAAAATCTATAAAGAGAGGGATCATCTCATTTTTCCAAATTGATGAGAGCAGATTTATGAAGGTTGATGATGTCAGATGTATACCTTATTTCATATCGAAGAATTCTTGGGGTTTATTTCGTAGAAGAACCAAACTCCTTTGTCGCAAATGTGGAAACCATGTTGGCGAGGCTTATGATGATAAAAATTGCTCTTATCCACTTGTACCTGATGATACAAATTCTAGTGAAGCTGTCACTCACAAAAAATTTGACATCAGAATCCGTGCATTGCAACCGTCATCCGCCGATCAAACTGGTACTCCTCTGGTTCATTGATGTAGAGAGAGTGAGTTTCTGTTATGCACTGTATTGTACCATTTAGCTGTATACATTGCGTATGCCAAATGATCATCAAATGGGTTCAGCAGTTCAATTGCACATAATCAAGAGCACCTCTGTATGGTGAAGAAAAAGACCGGTAATTATGTTAAGAACTTAAGATATGTTTTCATTGTAAACTGTACAGTTTCCAAGTGATATAGGAGTATTGTGTTTGAAAAAAATATGATGTTTAGTAGAGTGAATCCAAGATTATGCAAGTTTGAAAGCTTAATTTTCGTGTGTTGCAGGAAGATTAATGTGCTTCATACGGGGGAGTAATGTTAAATTGATGAAGTTACTTTATTTATCTACGTTAATATTTCCTCCGTTCGTTTATAATTACAACGTTTTCACTCTTACAGTGTTCATGTTCTAACTTTGAATTTATTGCTGCTAATATATGGAAAAAGTAAGTTTATCATGAAATATGTTGTTAGAATATGTCAATGTATATTTCTACAAAGAAAAATCAAATTGATTTCAAAATTTTCACTAATCGCAAATTAAAGATATTTGTTTCTTTCATAAGCCATCAAATTGGAGAAGTAAAAGCTTAAAGTAGAGTCATAAGGTAGAACTTTGTCGCAAATAAGTATATGCACCCAAGTGCATGTAGAGCATGATGCACCCTCTTCTAAACTACGTCGTTTTATCATTATAAGAGTATAATTTTAAAAAATTGTTGGTATTTGTTTTCTTAAATTTTGCAACTAAAGATTCTTTTTTCAAATTTAAATTTAAAAGGTATATGTTCTTTTACCTTAAGCGTAGATGTTCATTTACTATATGTTCTTTTCATTATAATGTATGTTCTTTTATAAATATAGATTTACATGTTCTTTAATTTTAAGTCGTGTGTTCTTTTTTAAAGTAGAAAAGTTGTTGAAAAAAGTTTGTGTTCTTTTATATAAATGATATGTTCTTTTTGGGTGTACAATGAGCATTGTGCACCCTAGTGCATAATCCACGCTTTGGAACTTTGTAGAAAGACTACACATACTTGTAAATTTTTCAACAAATACTTGTATATGGATGTCGGTTCCTATGGATGTAGAAAGATTACTGAACTAATAAGTGTCCTTCAGTAAGAGACCTTCCCGAGCTGTACCCGACAAATAATATTTCTCAAGTCCTACAAAATAAAGAGACTAACACAAGGTGTACCTGAGAAATCATCTCCAATGCTTAAGTTAGAAAAATGATCGGTTATAGAGAAAGTAGTGAAAGAAGCTCTTAATGACATAACATAGATATCTACATTTACCGATTTACGAGGCTCATGCTCGGGGGGAATTTTAGTCGATCAATGTGTGCAATTAGGCTAGCCTCACCAAGAGGTCGAACAAATTACTTGTAACACTTTAACTCTAGATGTTATTCATAAACTTTCCTTTACCAAAAGTTTTTGTCTAATACTACCTCCGTTTTTTTTAATCTACACACTTTCCTTTTTGGTCTTTTTTTTAATCTACACATTGTTGCATTTTCAATTTTTGGTAACATGTCACATCTACTTTCTCCTCTTTTTCCACCCATGTCATCCACTTTTTAATATTTTAACCCACTTTTTAGTTTTTTACTCTCATTTTTCAATTTCTCTCTCATACTTTTGCACTTTTTCCTTGGTTCTCCCCCAAATTGAAGTTAGTAAATTAAAAAGAAACGGAGGTAGTATATTGAAACAAGTTTAATATCTAAGATATTGTTGAAGTTAACTCATTGTACATTTGAGAGTCAATTGCACTATTCATATAATTTCTGGGGCCAATTTGTTTCAATAAAAAGGTAAAATAACACGATTGCTAAAAATCTAGGGGTTGATTTGCCACTTTCATGTATGTTAAGATTTATTAGTTTTTCAAAAAATAAATAAATAAATTACTAAAAGTGAATAATGATCAAAGTTATGCTTGAGTTTAAACAAACAAAAAACAACATCCTCATAATTTTTCTATCTATTTGATCTTCCAAAATTGTCAACAAGAATTTTGTCCCATCTATCGAAATATGCTATTATTAGATCACTCTTCCTTAAATCATAAACCAATCTAGCTCTAATGTGTAAATAAAATGTTGCTATAAGAAATTACACAAGAAGCGCATATTTAATTTTCTTGATTAGCTCTTCTTTGGTGCAAAATTTTCTTAATGATACTCCCCTCCATTTCTTTTTAGTTGTTACACTTTACCTTTTCACATTTGCCAATGTAAATGTTTGAACATTAATATCTCTAAATTTGCATTTGTAAAAATTATAAAAAGTTGATATTTCAAAAGTACATATCGAGACAAATCAAATAAGATCTCACATGACTATAATTTTTATTAACAATAATCACAAATGATAGTTAAACATAAATTTGTAAATAATGTCAAAACTCAAAGTGTTGTGCAACCATTCAAAAGAAACGAATGAAGTAGAAAATGTAATAATGCTCTTGTATTAATTCCTCTGTTCCAATTTAATTATGACACTTTCTATTTTAGGAAGTTTTAAATTAGTTGTTATACTTTCATTTTGAGTAATAACTTCTCTATATCTCTCTTCTATCACATGAGACCCTTTTGTTTTCTTTCTCTATCTCCCTCCTCTACAAAAATTGCCTAAGAGTCCGTGATTTTAAAAGTGTCACAACAAAATTGAAACTGTAACAATTTTAGGATAACCAAACCACAAAAAATCCGTAAATCTCTAACCCTAACACTCGATAACAGTTCACAACTCTCTCTGAATTCATCCATTCCATCTCTCCACCTAAAAATTCGACGAATTATTACACATTTTCGAATTTCCAGGACCAAATAAGCAGAGTGAGAGCAAACACTTTTGGGAAGATTTAACTTCTCTCAACGAGACCCAAACTTTGATCTTCCAAAAATTCAAATACTTGAGGAACCCTAAACATAATCTTTGAATCTACCACGAAGAGAGAGAATTTGAGGAACCAAGGAAGGAGAGAAAGTCTGAAATCCTAAGTTTTAATTTCATTTTTTTGAGGTAATATTTATCATTGTTTGGTTGTGAATTTGTGATTATGGTTGAATACTTGAATTTGTTGAATTGATTTGTTGTTGGTCATGATTTATTGAGTTGATTTGTTAATTCATGTTTTAGGTTTATTTAGTTTGTAATTTCTAATTTCTAATTTGGAAATTGTAAATATGAGTTGAATCAATTAGGGTTGTGTTACTTTCTTGTACAAATAGTGTTGCCTCTTTTGTTGGCCTATCTTAATTCACTTGGTGGGTCGGGTCCAAACTTGATTATAAATGGGCATTTAGATGGGGTATTGGCTAATGTTCAGTTGTTCAGCTATTAATTAATTTGGTAGTTTATTTACAAATGAACTGATGTAGCTTGCTAATGACAAGGAAACAGAGAATGAGGCCTAATATCTATTCGCAACAACTTGAATAATATCACTCTCGAAGATAATGATGTTTATACTCTTTTTCTTTTGAGAAAAGAATGATGTTTACACTTTTATTACTTTGGAATTTTGGAGGTAAAACATTAAGTATTAAACAATTTGTGTTGTAGTGTTTTTTTTCCGAATGGCCGACGTCCGGATTTTGTCCCCCCACTTTGAGAATCTTGGCTCCGCCACTGGGTTTTAACATAATCTTATAGATTCAATACTTGTACCTTACTTATATTTGCTTAACAATTCAGCATTTATTTATTTGTTTATTTAATTATTTGCAGAGGGATAATACGATGCAACGGTTTTGTAAACTTGCAACTTCACTTCCACCTGCAACTCCAGGAGATTTTCTCAAATGGGGTTTACTGGGTTTTGTTAGAACATCGAAATTTGCATCTGGGTTTTCGCCGTTGGAAGTAAAGCCTTTGAATTCAATCATGGATGTTGAGCGAGCTAAGTTTAAGTCTCCTGAAGATCTTGCTTCAGTTTGGGATGATGTAATGTATTTGAATTTCCTTGTTATTTGCTTTTTATCAGTTAATTTCTTGTTATATTGAGCTTAATGAAGGTAATGTGTTTAGTAGGAAAGAAATGGTTAGGTTGATTGTGGGTTTAAATTGCGTGCGAAATGTGTACATTTGATCACATATAAGAGTTTTGCTGTCAAGTTACTATGTAACTTCATATTACTAGCATTTTATTACCTTTATGCTTGTCTTGATTTTTACATTGAGCTTAGTCTATTGTAATGCATTGTCGTCTTTTCGTTTGGTTGATATTTGTGTGTGGTCTGTTATGCCTGTATGAGCACTTTGCATAAAGACTTTGTATTCACTTAATTTGTGGAGATTATAGGGAAAAGTTATTCGTGTTGCATATGTCCTGAAGAGATGTTTGTGTCGAATGTGGTGTCGAGGTATGATAAAGGGCTATAATCCAATTGATGTTGTTTTGACATCACTTATATGCGCACAGTTAAGTTTTAAAAGATTGTCAATGTATTTGTTTGTTCGTTTTCTTTCATGACATGCAGTTTTGATCGGCAATTAATGAGACTTTGCTTCATTGGCAGTTTCACTTGGGAAGAGGGCATATTGGTGCTTCTATGAAAACAAATTTGTATCGACTATTCGAGCAAAGGGGAGTTGATTGGTATTCCCTTGTAGTATTACTCATTTTGTTTGGTACTTGTTACTCTATAACGCTTTCTTTCTTATTATGCTTTTTTTCCTTGTAGTCAATATTTTGTCATTCCCTTGTGGAGAGAAAGTGGATACACAACCATGTTTTCTCAAGGTTTGTTTCCTTACTAGATATAATTTGTAAAGTTATAAAGATTTTGCACATCCTTAAGCAAGTTTTACTTCTGGACATTAGTGGTTTGGCATGACTCACTGCTTAAAGTATCACTTTATACTTAATTGTTGCTTTTAAGCCAAATTTGAAGAAATACTATTTGAAGTTTTTCCTTTTTCTTTAATTCCTATTGGGTTTTTTTTTTTGTCCAGCAATCTATCACAGTGGTTGCCTGATTGGTCTATGGCTGACCTGGTTGAAAGGAGTGGCTTAACCATGAGTGAAGAAGGAATTTTACCAGTACTCTCTAAGATATACATATTTTGCCAATCAAGTGGCAGTTTAGTAAATAGAATGCCATCAATTTCTAGCCGGTTAGGTAAAAATATATATTAGTGATTTTTTTTTCCAATAAATGCCACTTGATTGGCATATTTCGCACATCTCAGAGGTGTACTGGATGCCTCTCAGTGAAGAGATGAGAAGTTATACTAGTCCTCGTTGGACTTTTATAACGGATTCTAACCTTATCATTTGTTGGAATGCCTTAGGTATATAGTGTATAAAAATAGGAAAATCAAACATATTATTAGTGGGAGATACATTTTTCAGTAGTTGGAGAGGCGAAGATGACAGTTTTACAGGTACTTTTGAGTCTCGACTGCTGCTTTATGCTTGGTAGAGAGCATATTTATCATGAGGTACAGAAAAGAGGTTAGGTTAAGAATTTTATGTTTGGTGTAATAAAGCAGTGCTAAATGCAACAGACAGATGTCATACGGACAACAATTGTTGAATGAACCTTTTGTGTTCTCCCTAATATACCGGTGTAATAATAATAAAGAATAAGAAATTTCTTTCATTTTTTTTAACTTTGGTGGGAACTGGAAAGTTTTCAGAACTTTATTTTATTAAAATTGGTAATATTTTGTGTTTTTTTTTTAAAATTTATCTTTCTTATTAAAATTGTTCAGTGACTGATATATATTGTCAATTTTTGAGGGGAACTGCCCTTGGCCCTGCAATGGTGCATAGCTCATGTAAAGGGGAGATGTAGAGGAAAAGAGATGAAAAGGTAAGATGGGAGGGCATGGGATAACATTAGCAAAAGGACATATGGGGGAGAATGGGAGAAGTTTTATGTGAAGTTTGCTATGTTGAGGATTTTTGCCTGCTGCCTTTTACTTACTTCAAATTGACGATATATTGGAACCAAACATCGTAACTTTCATATGTGTAGCATGTAAAGAGACCATGGATTAGCCCATTAATTTCCTTACACTTTATGAGCAATGGACTAATGTCCAATGGAGTGTATGATTGCACTTCAATGGAGGCATTATGCTATCTTTGTGTCAGTATTTTCGTATGACTACGTTGTTAAGGTCCATTAAGCAGGGTCTCAAATCCTGATTTCTGAAATGTGACGCCTTTGCTTACAATCTGATGTTGTGACAAAGGCTTAACTATCAACCTGAACAAAATTAGTCAGATGATATAGTCATTTTTCTGGTTGGAAATTCAGCAACTAGTTTATACCTCATGGTGTAATTTGGTTACGCGATTGTGCTTATGGAGTTTGCTAGCGTTATAGTGATTTGGCTTGTATATTCATCGAGCTGGAGTATTGGATTACTTGCTAACTCCCTTTACTAGGGGGTTTAAACTTTATACACATAACATTCTTTCTGGCAGATCACACCTTCCTCAAGTATAGACTTTATGCTCCAATGAAGAGATGTCACCTGTGTGTAATTTCTCTGATGACCTCTATTTCCAATTTCTACTTATAATGGAATCTTGCTCAGTGCTCTCTTACTAAACATGAGACTATGAAGCTGCAAGACAAGTTTGACCTGCTTCATGCATTTTTGTATTTGACTTATCTTCAGTGTTTGAGGATCCTTGTTCTTCTTCGGAGGTCAAACCATCACTGTGTACCATCTGTGCTGTTTCAAGATCTTTTCGTGTCAACTGTAAAGTGTCCAGAAGTCAACCTTGTCATTAGTGCCTGCACTGATTTTAGCTTGCTTGATTCTGAATTTTGAATGCTCTTTGAGCTGGATCATAGAAATTTACACACTTGATCTAAGCTTTGTGCATTTGATCTTTGAACTTCAAGGAATTCGTGTGTGCTTGTATAACAATCAGTCTCTATGGTGTCCATCTGAACTCCGAAGTGCATATGTAATGTCTTAGTGCTCAAAATAGCATTTAAGAAATAGCAACTAGCAACAGGAAGAATTAGTTTTTCATGTTTTTACAACATTGACAACTTTTGATTTTTCTGTGTATCAGCTGCAGATTAGTTTGACATGATGAGATTCTTTAAAGTTTCGGCATCTATTAATTCAAAGCTCTGCTCGAATATTATTGCAGTGAAGATCCCTCACATTATTTTCACTGGGCTGGAAGATTATAAAGCTCGAGGAACTCAAGCATCGCCCTATTTTACTGTTACACACTACACAGAATTTGCAGACAGCAAAGACATGGTACTTGTTCGTGGAGATGTAGTTTTTACCAGCAAGCTCACTGATGAGGAAGCAAAACGGCTTTTGGAGACCACTCAGTCTTTTTATCTTAATGATGCGAGGTACAAGTTGGTGGAACGGTTCAACAAACAGACTCGTGACTTCGAGTTTCAGGATGTATTGCAGGCCTTGAATATGCCTTCAATGTGATTTTGTTTCAGCAAAACATTACTCAGGTTTAATTCTAAAGGATTTTGGAGACTATAGAATAAACCTCAAGATTATAGATAATTTTTTCGATTTTCGATTCCTGAAGTTGTAGTTTGCCTTGAGGCTTGTCACTTGTGATGTTGTATTTTGCAACTGCTACTAATTATTGATAGATGATAACGCAGTCGTGATTACGGCATCGTAACATCCCCTTTTTTCCTTTGGGGTGCATTTGGTCATAATTATGTTTCTTACCTGATGCATTGTTAAATCTTTCATTCAAATTTTGGGTTAATATAGCTGTTCAGATTTTTTGGCATGGTTGTAAGTTTTTGTTTAATGGTTGGTTTCTTTTTCTTGTGTATAATGTTTGGCTTTGAATGACTCTTTGTTGTACCGCTTTGAAGAGCTCTCTCGAACACCTCTTCGGTGTTTTTTTTTTGGCTCTTTACTTCTAATGCTAAACCCAATTATCAAAAAGAAAATATATATGCCTGATGCATTTACTGGCATCATGTCATCATGACGATGAACTAGAGGTATTTCTTCCGGCACAAAGGAAAATGAACAAATTGAGGGTCGAAGTAATTGCTGGGAAAGTGATCAGGATTTACAATCACCACAAACCTCACGCAAATATAGTATGAACAATAATGTGTTCCCTTAAAACAAACACAATAATATAGATGTCATCTAACTTGGTAAAGTCTTGTATAAGGAGGTGGTATCTAAGAGTTGGGATCGAATCATGTATGTATCACTGCACTTAGTCGTTTTCTAACACACACAAAAATTAATAAACAACCCATAGGACATAACATTTGTCACACGATGATTTATATGGTAACACTTCAATTGACGACAATTGAAAATCATGTTGGTATTCTTAGAATGTGATTAAGTCTTTGCCACAAGTTTATGAGACATCAAGTGGGGTTAATTTAAAGTTGAAAGCATACTCTATTTTGTGAGCAAATTAGTTTTTCGATATTACATTTGTGTATGAGTGAACATATTATAATTCTTCCATTACCATTTTCCATTTTCACAAGTGGAATTATACTTTTCATCCGCCATATATTGTATCTTGTTCTCTTTATTATTGTTTTATATTATTTTTAATATTTAGTCTCCGATTGATGTCTGATTTGCTTTAGTTTATTGATATTAAGAAGGGCCAAAAGGAATAATAGAAGTGATATTTTTAACAATAGTAAGTATGAAAGGAAGGAAATAATGGACTATATATTGTAGATGAAAGTAAAAGTCAAAATAATGGATCTGTAAGTCCGGTTTTCACCGGATCCAATGGGCTTTTTTCCACTAGTAATTGTTGGCCTCATCCAATCCAGCTTGGATCCCATGGAGTTGTAAAACAACTCCATTAGGTATAAAAAACAATGAATTGAAGATTGAACTTTGCAAGACTCCAAGCCCAAATGTAATTCGAAATAGTTTGAAACTATCAAACTGAGTTTAAATCCAATCTGAACTTTGTCAACTTTAATATGATACAACAATTTTGAACATGATGATTTTTTCCAATCCATTTACACTCATAACACATGTCACAATGGCGGACCGATTTGTGACACGTTGTTCTTCGCTTGTCATCGTATCTGATTGTACCATTATAATGACGAATTTGCTTATAATACAAAACCTCATAGGCCCCATGCATCAAATTGTCTAGCCCACATTCCAATTATTAATTTCACCCTATAAACTGATTTGAATTTCTTGTAATCTTATCATAGCTTATACTCCCTATGAAGTTGTACGTGTGAGAATACTATATATTATCTTGCGTGACTTTTTCTTTTGAAAATTAGCTTTTAACTTATACTCCAAAATGAACAAAATTGAATAGCTCCTGACCATTAATTAGTCCATCATTGATTCATTACATCAATTAGATCTTTCGATTTCTTAAACACAATCAATGAATTAAAGTTGAAAAGGATTAATAATATCTACTATCTAGGGTAGAGGTAGAGCCATCCTAGATATACTTAAGGCATATTAGAAGAAGGAAACAAGAAATGACGGGCGATAAGTTGGATGTTGTAAACTTGTCCTTCCCCTAATTGTTGTAGCTTGCTAGGATGGTGACAATGTTTGGTGGATTGATAAATCATCAGGAAATTCATGGTGATCAACTGAATCCTGTCTCTTGCTTTTATGACTCAAATAATTTTCCTTTGACAATGTTGTTGTAGTGGTGAATCTCACAGGGTTTCTGCTTAAGCTAAATGGGAAGGCTGATGAACAAACTTTTTTTGTCAATGATGTAGTCATGTAGATGATGCATAGCATAGCTATGCTTAAGCTAAATGAGAAGGCTGATGAACAAGATAAAAACCAAACAACAATCACTATTGGAGTATTATGTTTATTAGGAGTGTTGGTATATATTATGTTCTATTCCTAATCCTATCTGTAATGTTCAATGAGAAAGATCGATGAGTTTTCCTATACTCACAAAACCTTAACATGGCATCAAGAGCCTCTCCAATTTAGAGGATTTTTTTTTTCAAAGATCCGTTTTTTTCCTCATCCCACATCTGTTTTTTTAATCTTCTCTGGCTCGACTGTTTTGGCTCGTCGGCCATGGGTGACAAAACTCCACCACCCGAGTCTTCCTCTTCTTCGAGGTATGAACCATTTTCTCCCTATTATCTCCATCCTAGTGAGGGTACTGGTGCTGTGATTAGTCCTATTTTATTGACTGGAGATAATTATGAAGAGTGGTCGCGTTCTTTGCGCAATAATCTTCTTGCAAAGAATAAATTTGAATTTATTGATGGTACTATTGTTGAACCTTTATCTACATCTAAAGACTTTGATCAATGGGGAAGTGTTAATTCTATATTGGTGGCTTGGATTTATAGTACTTTAGATGGGTCTGTTCGTTCTATGTGTTTTCTGGATCATGTGAAATCTTTGTGGGATGATTTAAGGGATCGGTATTCTCTTGGTAATGGTCCTAGGATTCTTGAATTAAAAAATCAAATTCGTGATCGTAAACAACGTGGGCGTCCCATAGCTGTTTATTATGGTGACTTGAGACGATTACAGGATGAGTTGCAAAGCTATTGCAAAATTTCGGCTTGCATGTGTGCTGCGGCACCTGTTTATCAGCAACTTCTTGAAACCGAGTTGTTGCATCAATTTTGTCTTGGTCTTGATTCCAAGAAATTGTCCACGTTGGTTTCGGGTCTCTTGATGATGGATCCGTTACCTTCTCTTAATGTTGCCTATGCTAAAGTCGTGTCTGATGAACGACAACAAGCTGTTTATGATGCTCAGGATTATTCTCGAACTGATGCTGTTGGGTTCGCTGCGGCTGGGGCCTCATCTTGCCGTAGTGATGGTGATGTAGTCCCCTAATGCGCGTAAGTGTACGCATTGCGGGCGTAACGGTCACGAGAAAGACACTTGTTATTCTCATCATGGCTGGCCGAAGTCGTCTCGTGGTCGTGGTGGTCGGTCGAGACGTGGCGGTTCCCGCGGTGGACGCACCCCTGGCTGTGGTCGTGATGGTTTAGTTGGCTCCACCAGCACTTCTCGTGCCTCCTCTACTCATGCGGTAAGTGATGGAGATAGGGCTAATGTCCCAACATTAAGTGATGATCAATGGTCACAGTTGCTTGTTGCTTTGAAGTCTTCAAAGGTGTCTGCGACTTTAGAACGATATTCGGGTAAGTATTGTTCTAGTGATTGGATCATTGATAGTGGCGCATCCAATAACTAATAATACTTCTAAATTTGTCTGAATTGAATTGAATTGAACTAAACTTAATATGTCTAAACTGAACTGAACTAAAACTGTGAGAGGAAACTAAATGAACTGAACTGAATTTACCTGAACTGAATTGAATTTGCATCAATTCAGTCCAAAAGAACAGAGCCAAAAAGAGGAGTAGTACATTCTTTTTTTCTATTTTTCTAATGGTAAGGAGATGGACCATGTCCAAACTTCAATTCTTACAATTTATTGGTTTGACTTTTGCGGATCAGGTGCTTGAGAGTAGGGGGAGGATAAAGGGATCCCTACTCTCAATCACCACACTTGGCAAAGTTTAAACTCAAGACCTCATAGATCTGTGGTAAGAATCTGGTCAAGTGACCAAGTACTACTTGTTACGACAATACATAAAATGTGTATTATTCAATTGTTTTTTCTACATACAACTGAACTCTTTTAGGACATGTAGGATGAAGGCGCATCTTAAAGTAAAATAAGAGAAGTTTCATAGAAATTGATCCCAGACAACTCTCCCGAAAACTGAATAGCTTAGCAACTGCCTCAAGATGTTTCCTACAATGATATCCATATATTAATGATTTTTTTTTTGACAAATTCGACGAAGCAATATATTAAGTTCTGGGCATATATATTAATGATTACAAATGGATAGGATTGAAGTATTTTTCTAGTATTTATTCTTTTTATCTGGACCGACTCTAATAGTGATTTTGACTCTATTATGTAGTGCTGTCAGTTTGGTTGAAAATCGATGGTTAAATTGCAAACTGATGACTAACTGAACTGAATAAACTGAACTGAATTGACCCATAATTGAAAAGTAAAAAACCGATAAGTCAATCAGATTAAAGTAAACTGCAATTAACTGAACTGAAACTAAACTGAAACTCAACCGAAAACAACTAAACTGAAATTAACTGCACGGAAAACCGATTTAAACTGAACTGAACTGAAAATGAACTGAATTTAACTGAAAACTGTTTCAAACTGTTTTTAACTGAACTGAATCAAACTGAATAAAACTGTTTTTAACTGAACTGAATCAAACTGTTTTTAACTTAACTGTATAAAACAGTTTTAAAATGAACCGAAGAAGTTGGGATTTTAGTAAGATAAACTTATAACTGAATGTTCACACAAGTTGATTTGACTTAATCATTTGATGATTGATCATTAGTGACTTTAATGTATATTATTTAATTATATACTTTGTTGGAGTAATACATAAATGCAATAAGCCATTAGCCAATAATCTAATTAGTTTAGTAACTTTACTCATTTATATAAACTGTTGTTATGTTTATTATTATTGTACAACATATGAATCCTCGTTATAATCACTTAGGCCTCATATAAACCGTAGTATGCCTAAAGTATTACAAGCTACAATTAGATGGAGAATTCAACCAATGTCCAAGTTGAGCCCTCAACAATTATGCTGATCTGATGCTCTAATATTCATCAACTACCTGCATGTGATTAGAGCCATAAACTCACGAAGCAAGCATATGATTCCTATTTTAAGCTCACAACTCAAGGGAAATTTGCAAAAGAAAAGAACACCCTTGGGGCTGAAATGGGTCAAATTTGCAAAAGAAAAGAACACCCTTGGGGTTGAAATGGGTCAAATTAGAGCCATAAAATCAGCCCAAAATTCTAAATTAGTAAATAACAAAAGTACGAAACTTCTACCAATTTTCCAGAATCACATCCAAATAGAAAAAAAAGATTAAAAAAACACAGTTGAAATGTAAATCCCTTTTAAGCGAGCTTAAATCTTCCACATTTTTGCTCTCAGCTTAGAGTTCCAAATATGAAAAACAATCCATCATCCATTCATAATCTCCAAATTAACCGCTCTTTTGTACAATGCTAGTCATAATTGGACAATCCAGTCAAACATTTGAAAGCACTTACTAAAAAAATGAAGGAAAGAACAAACCTTTAAACTTCCAAAGGCAAAACTTGAAGAAGGTTTTCAACTGCACAGTGATATTCAACCTCTATAGATCTAAGAAGAAGAAAAAGTTTTGATGTTTCTAATAGATGGATTATGCTCAATTAGATAGTTAATTAAGTGAATGATTGAAACAATGATTTTGAAGGGCAAAGTACATTGTTTCCAAAAGGGTGCAAAATCGAAGAGCTTGTTACCTCTTTAATGGCAAGAACTGCCCATTATTCTTCTTGGCCTTCTTCAACTCCCTCAAGTATTCCATTAAAACCCATAGCAACCAAAAGAAAAAACATTTTTCTCAGATGAATCTCTTTAGAACATGAGAGAGAAGAGCCTTACTAGAATTGAGAAAGATGTCTCTTGTGATGGTAGAACCAGATATGGGGCTGCGAAACTTATGGACCTTCTTTAGAGCAACTCCAATGGTTGTAATTTTGGACCTGCTTGTAATATTTGAAAGTAGTGAGCAAGTTGCTCAACCATTGGAGCAACATAATTGATACCTGCTTGAGAGCAACACCTGCTCCACCAAGCTACTTGCTTGACTTCAAAAAGGCAATATGGCTTGGAATTGGGAAAAAGGGAAGGTGATGCTCACACTCCATATGATTGGTGAGTGCATCTCCATCAACAATAAAGGCACAATTTTTTTGTTTTCTACCTAATTATAATTGAATAAAAAATTAAAGTTGAAAATATTGATTGAGATGTGGGGCCATTCAAGCAACGATGTATTGTAGCTTACCATTGGAAGATTTTATAGCTAGAAAGCAATATTGCTTAAAAAGCTGATGTGACAAGTCAAACTACAAGGTGCTGTAGCTCACCATTGGAGTTGCTCTTAGGTTTTGAGTTAGCATTTCTGTCTAACCCGGGAAGAAATCCCGCTTTAGTTTTCATAAAATTTTCGTGCTTTTACAACGGTTGAGATTTGCTCTTTCACTAATGAAGGGATGAGATTTCCTCATTCAAGGGGGGATCCATGACATTCATATTTAGACCAATGAACATTGAGTTTGACCAAACACATGGATTGCTTACATTGCTATTTTGATCAATGGTTGGTTGAATTTTCATCTTTCTCAAATCAATGGCCTTTAATTTTCATACTATTTTCATTTGAGAATTCTAAATTTCTATTTTCTAAATTAACTTTAAAAATAGTATTATTGACTTATTGTTAAAAATTAATGTAAAGTTATAAATTAAAAACTTTTGAAATTCATGTAGTATTAATTTTAGATAACTTATTATTATAAACTTCATAAATTTTAAATATGGCAATATGCAAAGTTACGAACATCAAAACATGTTATCACTTTATCAGTTATTTGTTATTTAGTATTTGTATTTCAGTATTTTTGTACTTACTAGTTAGTAATTAACTAGTTACTAACTCACTACTTAGTACTTAGTACCACACTATCACAAACCTCCTTATTTGTTATAACAAATTACTCCCTCTGTTTCTTTTTAATCTACACACTTTGCTTTATAGTCTGTTTCTTTTTAATCTATACACTGTTGTTTTTTCAATTTTTGGTAACATGTCACATCTACTTTCTCCTTTTTTTCAATGTTATTGAAATAATTAGATTCAATGTCTCTTGTTAAGTTACTAGCTCTACAGCTCTATGGTTATTTACTCACTAAGCTATACTTCTTATAGTGTTACGTATACAACTATCATTCAATTATGTAATAGTTAGATTATATCTACTTAAGTGAACGTACTTATAGTGTAACGATATAACTTGTATGAATTTCATTGAGTTGACAGTGTCTTCTTATAATTTATGTTTATTATTTTTATTGTTCTCATTATCATCATAGCTATTCACAAACTTATATATCAATTATAATGCTTGTAATAATAGATCGTCAATTATATAAACCTTGGAAATGGTCGTCTACTCTTTGTTATTGTTATAATATTAGAACATATGAAGAGTTGTTTCATTGTAGTAATCTGTATATAAAACCCACTAATAAAATAACTTGTTTATAATCACATGTGTAGAAAGTTAAGAGAATACATCAAAGATTATTATTATATGATATAAGTGTATACTTATAAGTCTTTCATTGTTCTTATTGGATAACAAATACTTTCGATTCAAGTAGATGTTTTGAGTTTCAAAGTGAATATAGCTTAATGACAATTAACTGGAATGGAGTATTATTATCCTGAACAAACTTATCGACTTACATTGACACATATTAATCTAATTCAATAACATGTTTACAGTTTCGAAATTGATTTAACTTAAATACTATTAACTTGAATGCAGGATTGATACTTTTTATGATTCTATCAACTTATCAGAAGTCACTGATTGATGGTACATTCATTTATCTCATCCCATGACAACTTGCATCAATTGAATTAGATGTTTAAGTTATGAAATGAATTTAACTTAAAGACTATTTAAACTTAAATAAATGATTGTTATCTTGAATTAGTTTATCGACTTACATTGGTCCGTTCATTAATCTCATAACTTAAACACGTCTCTTGATGGCATCGTTGTTTTCTATAAGTTTAACCGATATGACAAAAGTCCAACCGAGTTGAATTATCTGTAATGAATAATGCTTTGACCCGAAGCGCGGTCTGAAAAAGTTTACATGGCATAACCGATATAAAGTTTCACTCGAGTCGATGCGGATTTCCTTAAGAAATCGAAATTAACGAATCCAGGCGAAAATAAGCTGTTTAGCGATAGTAATAGGAAAATAGTCAATTGTTTAAGCTGAAAGCGTACGGGTCAAACCAAAAGACAAATGTAAAGCGAACCGAACGGGCGAAAATTGAATTAAGCGTATGGATTGAAAGCGAAACCGAAAAAATTTAAACCGAATCAATTTAGTTGGAAAAGCGGCGGAGTTAACGGGCGAAGTCAATCGAACCTGTTTGGTTTTGAACCGGAAGCTGGCGGTTAACAGAATTGACGGCACTACTATTATGGACCTTCCTCTGTCGCAATAGAAATCTAGAATGGGGGTGACTTCGCTACCTTTCTTGGTGTTTTTTTGTTTAGATAGGTAAGATGAAATGTCCTACAAGGATCGGAACCTCGCTCAGTTAACTGGCTCGAATTAGCAAGCTAGACACTCTAAGAGTAAGGGAGGAGGGTAAGGAGAATCCCTACCTCAAAATCCTTTAGTTGGAATTGAGCTCCAACGCTTGATTGAAAGCGTTCGATCAAAACTGGCTAGCGCGAAACGATATATATATATTTTTTTTGATAATTCAAGCTTAGCTTGATTTTCCTAGTATCTTACATATTATACAAATCAATGTTGAAGATTTCGTGCAACGTGTTTGAATTGTTATGTCAATTAGAACTTAGAAGTAAATACTTGTCGCCAAATAATGTAATTTTGTAATTTGTATCTTGCTGTTGGGGGAAAAAGAAAGACATATACTAGACGATGTATCGGTCCAAAATTAGACATGTCACACGAAAAGAAAAAGTAGAACGTAAACCTGTATTCCTGCGTTTTGTTTGTAAGGATGTTTTATGGCTGTATTCCAATTTTCCTGCCTGCCAGAAGAACTTAAAAGAAAACCAACACAACCCACATTATCTCAATGTCTTCCAAGGTATAAACCAATCAATATACTTTGTGTCATGTGAACTGTTTGTAATTACTTCCTCCATTCATGTTCTCACTACATATCCCTTGAATATAAATATTAAGGTAATAGAAAAAGTATATGTAAGAGATAAGTGATCCCCACTACCACGTAAAAAAAATTGATATGCAAGAGAAAAAAGTTATTGAAAAGAAGGTATGGAACGATTATTAGTAAAATTCCAATGCAGTGATAAATAAAGAATGAGGATGTGTATAATTTGAACAAGGAACAAGGGGATATTGGATTTAACTCAAATTCTTAAAAACAACGTCAAATCGGTCTAATCGCTGATTGGTTAAAGTCGGTATAAAGTTAAATAGAACCCCGGCCCCCCGTCTCATATTAATCAATACAGTTTAACCATGTGCACTATTCACTTGACCTACTTTAACCATATTTTTCTACAAATATATAGAGTTAAATGTTAAGACGTTGGGGTTTTCTCACTGTAAAATTCTAAAATATCAACTTTAGTTAGGATTGTGCAAAAACCGGTTTGATTGTTGGTTCACACATATTTTGACCCTCAACCGTATCCAGAATGTGGTTAACTAGTCAACCACGTAACCAGGATCATCAATTCGATTTGGGTCACGGTTCATTTCGCCTTGCTTTGTTAAGAAATTATAAATTAAACATGTATTCGTCGTGGTATTGTCTCTCACAAAACAAACAAAAAAGCTTATTGACAATAAGTAAGAATAAGATCGTGTAAAAATATGCAGTGAAAGTTCACTGATGGAACTTTGGTAACAAAAAATACATTTCAAGTTCGGTTAATCTACTTCGGTTGATTGCTAAAATCCAGATCCTATATATTTCGATTTCCAACCCTAAACCATATCCAAAAATTTGTTACCTATATATTCAATTTGGATTTTTCTATTCTCAAGTTCAATCGCAAACTAACAGCATATTGACGTACCTAAAATTCCTAATACATCTAATGATATTTTTTTAATAGGTAAGAAGAAATCCTCTCGATTGTCCTCGCACAGGGTCCCTGCCCAAAGGCCTATTACAATTTACAACCATACACCCCAACCTCTCTTTAAATCCCAAACAAAATCTTGGAGTAGAAATTAAACTGGAAACCGGTAAAGAAGATGGAAAGAAACTCATTACTTCAGCCAACCTCAATTCCTTATGCATCCAATGATATGCATTTTGAGCTTCTCATGTGTCTCTCTAACGCAGTTGAATTATACTTGGATTATACGAACACGGGACACTCATAAATGTGACATGAGAACATGGTTTTCGTAGTATTTTGACTAGGGATTTCAAAAGATGAGGCCTCTTTTTCTTGGGAGTTAAAGATGATGTGTCAAATCTAAAAAATACAAAAGGAGCTGCCTTTTTTCCTTGTTGTGAGCATTTTTATTTCTTGTTCTTTGTTTGTGGAGTCCTTTTCCTATTTCGCTCTTGCAGCCAGCCTAATATACTTGGAAATTCCATCTTCCTACTCATTTTCCTTTAAATAAAAAAGCAAACTTTTGTGCACTTCTGAGTTCTGAGTAACCAAATGCTTCATCCATATTGTTTAATTTGATTCTATTTTTTACTTTTGACATTATTCATATACAGATATACTCTACTCTGACCATCTTGAAAACGTAATATGTGGAATCTTGTTACATTTATTTTCTCAATGTATATTCTGAAAAAATCAACTTTTTGTTCTTTCAAAGAAAGAAAATATTAGTACCGAATTATCTCCATTATATAAGCCAGGGGGAAGTTATGGTGTCCCCATATGAAAAGACTTATATAGCCTTAATCTCACAAAAAATAATAAAGAAAAGATTTTCTTAATTCTTTCCTCATTTACAAATATGGGTTATAAGGAAAGTTGTACATTACCAAAAAGAAATACATAAAAATGTGTAAAAAGAGGAGACTCACAATTGAAAATATAAAACTGATGACTAAATCAATTTTCAAACAATTATAAAAGCAAAGATTTACAGAGATTCTTACTATCTAAACTCTTAGTTGCAATAACAATTTCAAATAACATGTATTAACAAACCAAAAAAGAATTAAGAAACTTAGAGAATATTCATTTTTTTTTGGAGCTCACAATCAGTTGGGATAATAAATAATTAAAGAGATAAACATATCACATCAGATAATATCAATTTATAATTTTTTTTTTATATTGAAGCACAACTCACCTTAGTATGCCTAAAAACCGCAATTACCCAGTAAAAATTAAATCGAACTGCTACTCATGAGATACGCCTGTAAAATATATGTATTTTTAAATAAATTAAAACATAACTTAGATCATTGTTTAAAAGGAGAGTTGTTGAATTATCTATCAAATCCTATCCTACCGTCGACGTAGTCATTTTATGGAAAAGCATTCTTTCTTTACTGTGAAACGATGCAAATAAAAAACCATAACGATCATAATATATTAATATTCACCATAAATATTACGCATACAAGAGTTAGTTTTTTAACGCTTTTTGATGTTACTACTAATATTAATATTCTGTCGCACGCATCGCGTGCATATAGTGTTAGTACATATTAATGCTTAAAGTTGTGCGTTCACAAACTTGCAAACGTGCAAATGAAAGAAGTAAAAAAAAAGAGAATATATTGTTAAAGTTTATTAATCGAAAATGAAATACTCTCTAATGAGAAGTTCAATTGAAAAAGTAAAAAGAAGAATAATTGCAACAAGGAATAAACATTAGAACTGGCATTTGGCCTACAGAAGCATGACAAAATCTTTACTCCATGTTTGCAGGACAGACAAAGGAGCCAAAATAGCTTTCAAGATTAATTGTGATTGCATGTGCTAGAGTGATGAAATTTGTGAGATGTGTTGTCATTTTCGTCCCATACTCTCTTGCATTGCTTCTTAAATCTTTTCTTCCATAACTCATTCCACCCTCCAAAAATAATGGTCCTATTGGACATATAATCATCCAATTTTGGTCCACTTTTATATAGAGCTACTTGTGCACCCAAAAATATATACCATTATGATTTATGAGAATCATTTGATCTTTGTATAATGGGGAGCACAACAATTTGCTTCCCTTTTCTTCCTTCCTTTTCTCTCTAGCCTTACATTGTGTGGAAACTGCAAGTAAACCAAAAGCCTAACGTACGTACAACTGCCAACGTTTCCTATACCAACTAATTATTGGACTCACATTACTACACATATTCTTTTTTATCTCATTCTTGTATTTCAGTTTGTCATATGCTATTTATGCTGCACATCAGTAATTGTGTCGAAATTTCTATATTAAGAGGCTGATTCTCCATAGCATTTCTATTTAAAATCAAATACTTGCTCAATGTATGCCACATTTTAGGGCAAAACCTCAATCGATCTCGTCCCATGATTAGCTCTGAACAATTTCAACCATCTACTATCAATTCAACTATAATATGAATAGTTATTTAACCTTCAACTTTTATTAGATATCAAAATTATAGGGAGGTCTTGGCCAATCCTGACCCCTAGTTCCGCCAGGCACTAGTGCCGCTGGTGCACGTGCCACAGTAACTACATTTATCAATAATATTGGATCTCGAGTTTTAAATTGGTGATGTATTCAAAACGAATGAATGAGAAGTGCGGTGGCGGCGGGATTTTAAATTTGGGGGTGCACAGTTACGGATCCAGGATTTGACCCACGTGGATTTGAAGTTGTTAAAAAAAACCAAGATAAATTGATTAAACACTTTAATAATAATAATAATAATAATAATAATAATAATAATAATAATAATAATAATAATAATAATAATAATAATAATAATAATAATAATAATAATAATAATAATAATAATAATAATAATAATAATAATAATAATAATAATAATAATAATAATAATAATAATAATAATAATTGTGTAGCACTTGTTTAAGCATTGCAAAATATCGATGTACAGAAGCACAACTAAAATCATGAAATTCTTGGAATAATTTTTTATCCACAAAAATGTAAAGAGTAGAGCAGTATGTCAATTAAAAAAAAGTAGATTTGTATAGCTAGAAAATAAAATAATAAATGAAAAGCTAATCATTTTGACTCTTGAGAAGATATTGGCATAAAAAAAATAAAACAAAATGATGTTTGTGGCATTGAACCCGCGAAATCAAGGAGTGAAGCATTATATGCAGCCCAACAACCCACTAAGCACAACTGTTATTGATCTAATGCGATGCAGATTAACTATAAGGCTTATTGCAACGTTGGGTAAATGCGCTTGGCGCACCTTCTTTGCGTGAAGCACAAGACGGTGCGTTAAGCGCATAACTCTTTGTAACTTAATTTTAATTTTTCTAATTTGGGGGTGCACGTGCACCACATGCCCCTAGCTGGCTCCGCCACTGAGGTCGTGAGATACAAAATGAGATAGACATTGGAACCTACGATGCGAGTCCGACTACAATTTACTTGGTGTGTCAGACTTTCACTATCCAAACTAAACTACCGCTAACAAGTTAGCGGGGTCGAACGTCACAATCCACCAAAGGCCCTTCTTGTGGGGGGGGGGGGTGGTTAGCTTGGAGAAAATTGATAATGCATGCATGTAAAGCTCAGAGATGCATGAAACTAGATATTCTCCCAACCAAGGCAGCAGCTAAAAGACATAGAGACTTATGATTGTACTTGACTAGTCTACTACAAACTAGATGGGGCCTTAATCTTAAGTGTTTCCCACTTAACTTATTAGTACTAAGTACCTAATTAACTACTACTAGTACTACAAAAGGTTCTAAGAAAATTATTAATAGGAGTATTTCACGTTGGCATGTGCCAAATTTCTGTCTCATAAAAAGAGATTCTTACAATCAAATAATGCTTCTAACTTTCAGTTATTCAACTCATAAGTCATAACATAGTTAGACATCTAATATAATTAGTACATAAAGTAGTATATATATAAACTAGTTGTTGATCCGGGCGATGCCCTGAGGTTAATCTATATCTTGCATTATATTTTAGTTATTCAACATGGTTAATGTCGTTCTTTTTTAAAGAATGTAATTGATTAATGAGAGTTTGTTGTTTAGGGGTGTTCATAACCGGGTTACCTAGTGATTCGGGTACCAAATATGCGGGTACCAGAATATGTGGGTGCCCGCATTTGCGGGTAGCTAAGAAAGGCAACTCATGACTTGACCCTGAACAACGGGGTGCTAGCAAAAGTGTCATAACTTTTTTTTATGAAAAATAAATCATTAGAAGAGCTACAAAAGAAACTACTACTATGAGTGCCAAATGCTGATCCATGTTGATTACAGTATTTTGGCGTACTACCGTGAGTGCCAACTGTCAATTGTATGCCAACTCTAATCCTCATTTCTCAAAAAGATCTACTGCCAATCAACCATAACGTAAATATTCTCACTTGCATATTGCATCGTCACAACTAATTTTTCCATTAACATATTGATTCATCAGATCCTTTTTTAAAATGTTGAATTGTTGATTCATCTAATCCAACTTCTCCTATAAAATGTTGATTCTTCTTAGGAAAATTGGACTGGAATAATCCCACCTTTGCCCGATCTGCCAAAAATAATCCCACCTTTGGATTATTCTGGAATAATCCTACCTTTGCTTAATTACTAAATCGATTTTTTTGGTCCTAAGAACATAATGACCGGTAACAACAAGTTAGGTACGGTATTCATCCGGTTTTTACTACCTTTGCCCCATCTCTCTCGCCCGCATGACCACACCCCACCCACCCCCACCCCCCCCACCGCAAACCTAAACCCCCACTACCCAGGTTCGGCTGCTGCTGCCGCCACACCCCGGCCTCGCCCGCCTCGTCCCACCCCACCCCCATCCCGCCCGCCGCAAAACCTAAACCCCACCACTACCCCGGTTCTCGCACCCACCCCACCCCCACCTTGGCCGTGCAAACCTTAAAACCCACCCCACCCTCCCACCCGGTTCCCCGCAAACCCTCGACCCTTCGCGGGTAGCCAACCCCGCCACCCCGCCACCCTCACCCCTTCGCCCCATGACCCCGTCACTCCTCCCCCTCTCCTCTCCCTTCGTATCTTTTCACCCCTCTCCTCCTCTCCTCTCCCAGAGCTTCCAGGCACCACCATTGTTGACGACGACCACCACCACCACCACACACAACCACACCGCTCGAAAAGAGAGATCGTACAACCACCACAACATATACACGCGATTCGAGGAGAGAGACATGAGGAAGAGAGAGAAGCGGCGACGGGGAGAGAGGGGGTGGGGGCCTGGTGGCTGGGGAGGGACCTGGTGGCTGGTGCGGGGTCCGGTGGGAGGGGGAGTTAGCTGTAATGGGGGTTTAGGGTGAAATTCAGAGGTTTAGGAGGGAAAACTAACTTGGTTTACCGGTTTGCCAAGTTACAAGTTCCTAGGACCAAAAAATCGATTTAGTAAGCAAAGGTAGGATTATTCCAGAATAATCCAAAGGTGGGATTATTTTTGGCAGATCGGGCAAAGGTGGGATTATTCCTGTCCAATTTTCCTTCTTCTTATTATTTATCTTTTATTTTCCCTCTGAAAGTTACAAAGCACAACAATGTGGTGCCATGTAGTTAATAAGCTAACTTAATACATTTTCTCAATTGTTTATTGTAAGAAGAGATTAATGTAATGAATAAAGAAAGAGAAAAACAATATATAACGATGTGTTTATCCGAGATACACGTTTAACTTAAAAGCAAGCCCATTAACCAACTCGATTTTTGCATCTTTTTTGGGTCAGTTACCCGACCCATCAAAATAAAATTTTATATTTATTACCTTTTTCAGGTAGACAGGTCAATGTGACGGGTCAAACATATCGGGTCTCCTGAACACCCCTGATGTAGTTACAATTTGGCTCTTAAAGCAGAAGCAATGTAGATTATATCCATAAATTATGAAATATTAGGCTATAAACTTTCCAGATTTGTCAATCACATACATTATTTTTTTGAAATTTAAATATTATATTGCCTATAAATAATTTTTTCCTCCACAAAGACAAATATGATATTGTAGATTAGTTGGTTAATGCATTTGCATTTCAGATGGGAGGTCATGTGTTTAGCCTTAAACACTATATTTTTATAATTTTAATTGTGTCATTTGATTAGGGAGGGGAGTACATGTGCGTGACAGCATGACAAATCATATTTACTTTGCATCATTTGTTTGGGGAGGGAGGGAGTACATGTGACATCATGGGTATGCAACACCTAAATGGGGAAGGGAAGGATAGATTAGCAGTTGTACTTCTTACTTCTATGAGAATGTTAGGTTTGATTAGTTATCCGAGTGTGTATTTGATGGTTGGTCTGGATCTTTTGATGGTTATGGAGCAAGCAAATGAAGGAGGGACTATTAGCGGTAGTAGTGTGCACTTTTGCTCCAACAATGTTGGCGGACCACATAAGCTAATAAGTATTATGGGCCGTAACTTTTGAGATGATTGGATGTAATGGTGGGTCTCCTCAATAATTGTGGGGTATATTGTGAGAGGTAAGTTACCATATATTTAAATGCTTTTCTTAGATGTATGTTATACTATTTTTTTCTCCCCATAAAAACCAAAAAGAGATTGTAGATTAGTTGGTTAGTGTGTTCATATTTCAAATGAGAGATTGCGTGTTCGACTCTTCACACATATATTTTTGTTAATTACTTTGTATTATTTGTTTCGAAGGGGGAGGTACATGTGGCAGCATGGCATTTGTTTACTTTGGGTTATATATATATATATATATATATATATATATATAGGAATGAGATCTCGTGAAAACCATCTTTAGGCTGAAAACTGAAAACAATGAATCTCAGCCGTTGATCTTTCATCGCGCGGACATAAATCAATTAATTCAATCTGACCGTTTACTCTTCATCGTACGGTGAATACCGTTCATATAAAACCCATTTTTTTACCCAAAAACTTTTTCTTCCCTCTCTCCTCTCTCCTCAGCTCTCAAAACGTTATTTTCTCTCTCCCAAAGTTTCTAAAAGGGCGATTCTCTCACGCTCTCAATTCTCACCTTCAATCGGTGTTAATCCTTTAATGATTCGAAATTTCGGTAAGTATTTGTTTAATTTTTTCATTTTTCACATTTGCAAATCGCTAATTTCAACTCAATTTTTCTCTAGTTGAGTTTTTTCCCCAATTTTTCTAGGGTTTTAAAATCAATTGCGATTTTCTTTCATGTTCATCTGCAAATTTTTGTGCGATTCTTCTTTATGGTATTAGATTTTTTCCGAATTTGTTGAAATTTGGATTATGTTAGGCTTAACTTAGGTTACGTTTTTTTTGTAGCATAATGAAGAGAAAATCAGTTCGAAAATTTGCTGGAGAGAAGAAAAATGATGATGTTGAAGTACAACTTATACATGCTTCGAATTTGACGGTTAGTTCTTTGTATTTTTCGTTCTTCAATTTTTTTTTTTTTTGGCGATTTTTAAAATGTTAGGGTTTAGATTAGGAATTGTTTGCATGTGTTTGTGAATTTGTTGAAATTGTTAGGCTTCTTGGCATCGATCTTGAAATCATTTTAGTTCAAGGTTTATCAGACTACGAGAGTTAGTCGAAGGATTTACGTTTACTTGCAATATGATTTTCGTTTTTTCGTTGATGGTCGATACCTAGATTAGGGGCTGCAACATTGTCACAAATTTTGCCATGGTGTATCAAATCAATTGTCCATCCCAAAATTATGGCCCTCACAAGTCTCACAACTATTTTCAACTATATTCTAGCTCTAAGAAAGAGAAAGAATTCTAACTCCGGATAATTTGATTTTGATAGATGATGAACTTGATGATGATGAGGAAGCTAGTGACAAGAATTATGAGCCCAACAATGACATTGAGCCGGAACAACATGATATGATTAATTCTGGGGGTCAATTGAAGAAGAACAAAGCGGTTATTAAAAAGATGGATGCTCCCGTTAGCAACGAGAATGAATCTGTGTATGTTACGTGTGTGTTAGTACATTATCTAATCATTTCAATGTAATGTGTGATTGTCTTGAAAGTTCTAATATATCTTTATGGTTATTTATTACCTTTATGAGCTTATAAGTTGCCCCTATTTCTTTGATAGTTTACTTTTGTATCTAAATTACTTGTTACATATATATAAAATCGTTAGTTCCTTATATTATCTTATTAGTTGCCCTTATCAATCTATAAGTTATCCTTTGTCTAATCACGTCAAGGTAACGTGTGTTATTGTTTTCAAAGTTCAAAGATATATTTGTGTTTATTTGTTACCTTTATGAGCTTATAAGTTGCCCCTATTTCTTTAATAGTTATGTTGGCCATACTTTGTGAACTTCCTCACATGTATTTGTACATTGATTTTTATTTTGCTTTTAGTGCTGCAAGGATCATGAAAGTACGTTGCAGACCTCATTCGTTGGAGTTACTCATAAAGGACCTTACTCCAAAGCAGATTGATCTTTGTGAAAGAGGTTGGGTTTGGTGGGATTTTAGGTTTGAAGTTAACTGAGACATGTAGGATAATGATGCCATGGTTAGTTGAAAGGTTTAATGGTGGTAGTTTAATGTTTAACATTGGTGCTAATAAGGAGTTTGTAGTTACTCGATATGATGTGTATGATGTGTTTTGCTTGCCAATGAATGTGGGAAATGATGTGTCTGAGATTGTTGTTGTTCGTGTGGGTGAAAACATTGATGCTCAATTGAAAGATGCATGGAAGCAGTAGTTTAATGTTCGTGGTTATGATGGTATTCCCCTTGGAAAGATAGAGGCTAGGATCCGAGAGTTAATAGATGGCGGTGATGAATTTAAAAAACTCTTTGTGATGCATGCCCTTTGTAGCTTTCTTACTCCCACCGCCAATAGGACGGTTGATTTGAAATTAGCAAAAGCCTTGCATGTTGTTAGTGAAATTAGCAATTATGATTGGTGCTCATATGTTTTGGGTCAACTTGGTAAACATGTATCTCATTTTAAGGATCATGAGAAGCAAGAAAGTTTATGTGGTTGCATGTTGTTGTTAGAGATTATATATTTTCATAGGTTAAAATTCCAAGGGAAGAAGGAGAATCCAACCATTCCTCTAATACAACATTGGACGGATGAGAGGGTTAGGAAAAGAGTGAAATTGGAGAAAATGGCTAATGATTTTGGACAAGGGCTCTTGGATGAATCAACATATCCGGTGAGTGAACGTTATGAGCATGTTCATGGGGTTCTACCACAACCTATTCTTCTTGAGGAGGCTAAAGTTAAAGGAGATAAAAGGGTTCATCACCATGTCAAAGCTACTTCTAGTACTGGAGGAAGGTTTATTGAGGTTCAACTTCCGGAAGGGGCAATGACTGATGCAGAGATTGTATCTAGTGCAAGAAATGTAAGTTTTTATCTTTTTTTCCTTCTTTATTTTGTTGATGTATTTGGTTAATTAATACTATTTAGAACATTATATTAGATAACTAATTATTGTTTGCACAGTCCCCCCTCCCCCCTCCCCCCAAGAACCGCCCACCATCCCCCATGCACACGGTCCCCCCGCCCAATGACTCCCATTGCCCCCTTCCCACCGGCCCCCTTCCCCGCCCAAAGCAACTCCCCAGCCGGCTCCCCGCCCGGCGGCCCCCTTCCCCTCGCCCCGGCCCCTTCCCCCGCCCAAGAACTCCCCCGGCGGCTCCCGCCCAGCGGCTCCCTTCCCGCGGCCCCCTTCCCCCGCCCAGCAGCTCTGCGGCGGCCCCCGCCTGCTGCCCCCCCCGCCCGGCCCCCTCCCCCTTTTTTCATATTAATCACTTATTAAGTTTATGAAATCATTAGTTGCTCTTTTTTTTTAAAAAAAATGTTGTATCCTTTTGTGATTCTTACTTATTTTCTGTGATTTTGTTTTACTAAATCTTGTAGGCCATCCATGAGGCTTATTTGTTTTTGAAGAGGGATATGGAGGTCATTTCACATGTGTACACGAGGCGATTTCGGACTTTCCGGGAGCTTGCAATGGACTTGTTTTGGTGATGCTTCTTTGTCTTCCGATTCCCGAAGATATCTCAAACACAAGAGTTTTTTCAGATCCAGAGGTGTTAGACATGATTGATGGTATTGTTGAAAAGTTTACAAAGATGAGGTCGGCCACTGAACTTTTTCGTGCTTTTGGTGCACCAAGTGGAGGTGTTGAAAGAGTTGCTGACGATGTTGGGCATGATAATGAGCAAGTTTCGTATGCCACTAGGAGTTGCAAAGCCTTTTGCTCTTTGGATTGTGGTGAATTAGGTGGTAGTATCACTTATGTTAGTTGCTTCATGAAGTCTAATGCTCGTTTGATGACAAGCATGTCTCGGTTGGCCTTGGAAGTTGTTGATTACTCCATGGTTGATGATTCTTTCATGGATTATGGGTATGTGTTAATTCTCCTATTGTTTTTATGTATTAAGGAAGTACGTGTTTTAATATGCATGTTTTACCTTTAATTGTATTAGTTTGATTACAATAATAATTAGTTTTTTTGATATCTTTTGTATAATAAAATTATGTAGGGAGAGTCTTGTGACTTTTGGTATGGTTCACATCATTCCAAGAGAAGATATGCTATCTTTGGATTGTCGCAAGCAAATATATTCAAGCATTGTTGAGTGTTACTCATTGTTTCTAAACGAGTTAAATAGGTTGGAAGGTGGAGGTGTTCGAAAATTCTTCTTTGGTGTTAGGCATAGTGTAAGTGTATTTATATCGCATAACTTTAAATTTGTTATTGTAGAAATATTTTTCTAACTAAGTTTAACTATTCTTTTATGCTTTGTAGCTTTGTTTGTTACAAGTATTTGATCATCGAGATTCGGATAACAGCTCATATGCCAATGATCTGCAAAATTGTTGGGAGGAATGGGTTACTTCATTCAATAGTGGCTGTGATATTCTTGTTGCAAGTTTGGTAATGTTTTTTTTTGGTTGTGTTCACCCATTTATTTTTTTAAAAACATATGGTTAGTGTTAGTAATATATGTTACTCGTTTCACAGATATATTTTCCCGTTCTTGTTGCGGACCACTATATTTTATTTGTTATCAATCATTCGGAGCAAAAAGTCCACTACCTTGATAATAGAATTTGGAGTGAAGAACAAATTGCAATTTTTCGAGATCTTTCATTTCATGTGGTAATTTTTTAATTTTATTCTTACGACATCCTCTTCATTATTTCCATTATATCAAGTTGGTCATTTGGGCTTTGGTAGGATATCTTACTCGTCTTTTAAAACTAAAAAAAAAGTACAAAGGCCTCTAATTTATGCGGACCACTATAGTTTACTTTTGTATCTTAATTACATGATTGTTAGTTCCTCATATTATCTAATTAGTTACCCTTATCATACTATAAGTTATCCTTTATCTAATCATGTTCAAACTTGTTGATTTTAGTTTGGTTTGATATTAGCAAAATAGTGAGACCCGTTTCTTCTTGTTCCATAATCATTAGTCATGACGCTTTATCAAAGATGGTGTGAATTTCATTTTTGATTGTGGATTTCACTGATAATATAGTACCTTTGGTATTTTACTCTAGGTTGGTGATTCAGTGATATGCTATCTTATGAACGAAGTTATTGTATAGTTTGTTTTCAGGGAGATGATTAGTACAAAAGAGATGATGTTTTGGTTGGCTTGCGTGGAAAAGATTGTAGTGGTAGATTTAGTTCTTTTTTTGTAGTTATTCAAATTTGTAGAGGTTTAGTGCTTTTGAGTAGAATTAATGTGCTTCTGTTTTCTTGTTGATATTGGTCTTATAGGTTGGGAGAGTAGATGGGGTTTTCTTTTTCTTTTAGGTGCATGCTTTAATTTGTTTTTGATCTTGGAAGGAGGAACTCTTCTCAGTTCTCACCATTTTGCATTTGCATTTTGATTTCTTGTTTCCGTGAAGTCTCAGCTTAGTGTGTATGGTTAAGTGAGCCAATATCTAGTATCTTCCCCTTCGCCCCCGCCCAAAGAACCCCACTGGCACCCCTCCCGCCCACCCCCCACCCCCACCACACCTTCCCCCTGCACCTCCATCACCCCCCTGCCCAGCAACACCCTGCACAGCAAGTCAGCAACCCCTACACAATCTAGAAGTTAATTTTTTTCTCATAATATATTATTTGTTGGACATCTATTTTTAATATGGTCCTTTCTTTATGTAGTGTGATCAAATGGGTGATTTTCTTGCAAAAAGAAATCATCCAAATGCGAGTTAGTTCCACACTATAAATTTGAAGTTCAAGATTTCGATTGGAAATCAAGTAAGAATAATGATGAATGTGGTGTTTTTCGATTTATCACATGCATTTCTACGAGGGGACTAAGTTTGATAATGCGCATTTGATGAAGGTATTTCCTTTATTCTACTATATCATTTGTACTACTTTGTATATAACATGGTAGAAATGTTTATGCTTCTTTAAAAGTATTCCGAATTATACTTATTTGGTGTGGTAATTTTTTTTTATTGGTTCTTATGTGATTGATCTTCTTTTCTTTATCTTATTGTAAGGCTTTGGGAGGCGATTTCTTCGAGCTTGATTTGTGCCACTCTTGTGTTATCGGATATGAATGAATCAAGGAATGATACCTTGTCTAAGTTGGATGATTTTAACAAAAAAAGAGATGTGTTGGTTTGTTGAGGTAAGAGCTAGAAAGAAGGCTATTGTCGCTCTTTGAGAAGGAGAGGATAAATCAAGAGAAGGCAAAAGCACAAAAGATGGTTGGTTTGGAGAAGGGAAGTGGGACAAAAGTAAAGAGGATCATCAAGAAAAAGAGATTGAGTTAGATTGCTTATGATTATGAGTAAACCTTTTTGTAATGATGTTGATGATTAATTCCACGTGTAGTTTTTTGTGCATATTTTGTTGAAAAGTAAACTTTAGAACTTGAACTTTTGGACTATAGACAATCTTGTAGGATTTCACTCTAGAAAAGGAAAGAGCAAAGTCGATGGCTTCGTCTGCTTGAAGTTTTGGACTATAGACGATCTTGTATCACTCTTTCTAATTAGTTTTTTTTATATTATCTAAGAAGTTGTTGTTATGCGTCTTTAAGTGTTGGTACTCATAGAAGATCTACTAGGGATTACTCGTGAGCGTGATGTTATCTTGCGTGAGATGGAGGAGGTTAGATTTTATAAAACTTTATGGTTTAAAGAAAACAATTCATTTTGCTTGGAGATTTACTTTTTTTTTTGGCGTGAAATGGTGGAGAGAATGCATATATTAGTGGCAACTCGTGAATAGTTGAATCATATTTGATGAATCATTAATTGTTGTTATAAAAGTTGTATTGTAGTTTCTATGATTAATTGATCAATAATTTTTGAATCCTAAAAGTTAAACTATGTTGTGTTCTCTTCCTCCCTATTGTAAATTAGCTACGTACGCCTTCAACTTCATATGATATGAGTATATGATGGGAGGAAAATGGCAAAGAACTCTCTTGAGAGATATAGACATTATTATGAACAATGTGTGTTATTATTTGCAAAAGTTCATAAATGTAGTTGTGTTCACTTTTTACTGAAGTATTTTGATAAGTTTAAAATATCATTAGATAATGTGCGTAATTGTTTTCAAAGTTCTAATATATTTTTATGGTCATTTGTTACCTTTATGAGCTTATAAGTTACTCATATTTCCTTAATAGTTTACTTCTTGTATTTTAATTACTTGTTATGTATATATATAATTGTTTGTTGCTCAAATTATCTTATTAGTTACCCTTATTAATGTATAAGTTATCCCTTGTCTAATCACGTCAAGGTAACAGGTGTTATTATAAAGTTCAAATATATATTTGTTACCTTTATGAGCTTATAAGTTACTCATATTTCCTTAATAGTTTACTTCTTGTATTTTAATTACTTGTTATGTATATATATAATTGTTTGTTGCTCAAATTATCTTATTAGTTACCCTTATTAATGTATAAGTTATCCTTTGTATAATCACGTCAAGGTAACTTGTGTTATTGTGTTTTCAAAGTTCAAATATATATTTGTTACCTTTTATGAGCTAATAAGTTGCCCATATTTCCTTAATTCTTTACTTTGTGTATTTTAATCACAAGTTAAGTATATAAAATCGTTAGTTGCTCAAATTATCTTATTAGTTACCCTTATCAATCTAATCATTAAGGGGAGAAACGATTGGTTTCACTTTCCAAGTGACTTGTTTGCTCAAAATACCATCTTATAAGGGTAGCTCGCACCTCGTGACTCATTCTTCGCGAAATAAAAGATTGATTGAGTAATATTGTGCTTGATCCACCACTGAAATAAAAGATTCAAGATTGTATTATACTACTCATTACTTTTTTTCAACATTATAGTTTTGGTTTTGGCTAATATTATACTTCTATAACTTCCAGTTCGCTCAAAATTCGAACTCTGACTATATAGAGCTTAAACAGAGATCAAAAAACCAAACACTATAAACTTCTTGTTCATAAATCAAAAATCTTGCAAACATTAGATCCCAAATCAGAAATGCCTAGAAGGCCAACATGTCAAAAATGTCAAGTATTAACAAGCATCAACGCCATAACTCCAGCAGTCACACCAGCCTAGAGAACAGAAGATACAAATTGCTGAGCATTCCGACCTACTGAAAGCAAAGAAATTCAAAAAAAATCAGTTAAAGCTCATTCGATTTTCAGGTAAGTGTTGCACATAATGAAAACTAGAGTGGCTTTCCCAAACCTTGGTTTAGCAAAAATGACATCAAAGTCGGCCCCCTATCATCTTGAAGCCCTTTGGAAGATATTGCGGTGTTGTTATATGACATAAATTAGCGAAGGCCTAGGAAGTACATGAGTCATCATAAATGTAATACTCAAACCCCACTTATAAGATGGATGTCAATAGTTCAAGATTAAAATTATACAACATTTCTTGTTCCCCAAATCCCATGTTCAAATAAATTAAAAAATTAAAGAACCAAACTCAATGCAAGAAGAAATGAATGAGAAGCGAATGATGAGGAGCACCGGCCCATTAATGCTCTTTCGATCTTACCTAAAGCTGGAATAAAGCATAAGAGAACAGAGAATTTGATTGGATTCATTTTATTGGAGTGCGAAGATATAAACGGGATTGTAATTTATGGTTAGGCTATGGTTTAAACTTCAACTCGGATTACAATCCCGGGTTTTAAAGGGACAATAAACATGTTCAACTCGGGCATCTCAAAAGCTTAGAACACTCCACAACCTGTTGTTTCCTTTTTATACTAAAAGAGATAGGACTACGGGCTTCCTAACCATGCCACGAGACATAATTGAAACTTGAAAAGACATGTTGCTCTGTGAAATCGGATATTAATTGAGTTAGTTCTAAATATTAATTAATTAAATACAAGGCATCACTTAACCAAAGTATAGTTTCCAATGCAGTTGCACAGAAAACACCCGATTTAAGGCCTTCCAACATATTCAAAGCAAAAAGGGAGAAAATTAAAGGAATTGAATTGAAAAAGAGTATGAAACATAACGATATAATAAAAAAGTGACAATAATTTATTCTAAACTTACCTCATTCTAGGTTTTTCTTTTTCTCAGGGCAATTGCGACTATCATGAGTTGAAAGTTGACCACATGATCTACAAAGTCTCTCCTTTTTATTGCTTGCTTCAATGGCTATCTCTTGATCACTTTTCTTTCTCTTTCTCGTGCCACTTCCTTTGTTTGAAGACTTGTTTGGATGAAGTATACCACCCGATACTATATTAGAACCAACAAACAACTCAATATGCTTATCTTTAGATTGTTGCTCATCATTTTCTTTTCAGATTTGATCTCCTCCTCAAAAGCGAGATAACCTTTCCAATAATAACTCAAGATGGTACGTATTATTTTCGACAAGGCTTACACATGAGAAGAATTTCGACCAAAGATCCCCAACAACTTTTTTTCTTCTTATTATTTTCTATACCATCAAAGTCCTCACAAAAGTCAAAGATGGGTTTTTTGAAGCATCTTTAGTCCATCGATGCAAAATATGTTGCTTTGGAATTTCAGTCAAAAACTTCCCTTTTATGACAAAAAGCACGTGCCGACATAATATTCCCATGGATTCAAACATTTTACAAGAGCAAAAACAATCATGAGAATCAGGAATATAAGTTACATGATATATTTTCTTCCTTGTATTATCTGCAACTTCAAACTCCTCAACACCTTCCTCCATTTGTACTTTGTAAACCCCACAATTAAAAATTGCATTCGAAACTCCCTACGAAATTTGTAGAACATATTGTGTGTGTAAACAAGAGATGCATGCTTCTCTAAAGGAAGAGGAGTAATGAGACGAGGCATTGAATTCTTAGAATCGAGTTGAGTTTGTTTTGGGCATGTCTTTGAGCATCCATGGCAGATTCTATTCGAAACCACAACTCAACTAGAAGAAGATTTGCATTTGTAAACAAAGTGAAAAAGTTGTTCTCAGACTCTGAAATCTGTGTGGACCTCAAAATACCACCCATGAAAAGATCTCGAAAGTAAGAAGGGATCCACATATGTCTTATGTTAAACATATCAGTAAACCACCCATCATCTTCTAAGCCAAATTCACGCATCACAGAATGCCACCCTTTGTCAAATTCATCCGGCTCAAGGTCTCTATCCCAAACAACAGCATTCAATTTCTCAAGAAACTTCGTTGTTCTACACATATATGGACCTACTTTTACCGGCACTTTTTTCATGATATGCCACATGCAAAGTCTATGAATTGTCTTAGAGAAAACTTTTTTCAATTGCTTGTTTCATTCTTTGCATCTTGATCAGTAATGAGACAAGTAGGTTGACAATTACGTACCCATAGCTTTTAAGAAACATTCAAACAACCAAACGAAAGATTCTATATCTTCCTTTGCAAGTAGGTCCATACCAAAAGTAACACATTTCCCATGATGATCAACTCCCGTAAATGGGGCAAGAACCATACAATATTTATTGGTATCAAAAGTTGTATCAAATGATACCATATCACCAAAAAGAGAATAGTTTTTCCTACTAATGGCATCCACCCAAAACACTCTAGTCAAATGTTGATTTTCATCCACACAATAGTCAAAGAAAAACCCTCCACCACTATTGCTTGTCTTTTCTTTGAAATTATTTATAAACATATCAGCATCAACATCTTGTATGTAAGCTTTAACATCTCGACTGAAGTTCTTAAAATCAACCAATGACGCCCCTACATTCTCATATCCTCCTACATGCTCTTTTATCAATCTAAAAGATTTGTTTGGTCCGACATTCAATCTTGAATTATCAAATATGAACTTCTTGTGAGCAAGAGTTAGGTTTCGAGAATTTTTAAGAAAATGCATGCTTTTGGGAGTGGCAAATACATGGTTATGCGATTCATGAAAAAGATATACCATGAATTTTCCATCACTACGTTTTCTCAAACCTATCCTTGCTTGACAACCACCACGATTTACACTTCTTTTACGAGAACTAGAGGTTGTTATAGCTTTACTCTTTGCTTTACTCTCACCATCTTCTTTAAATCCTTGTTTATTACAATAAATGTACTTCAAGTAAACATGACCATCCTTATCTTTTTTCTCAGTAGCCAATCTTTCCACAAAACCACAAAACCGAGCATAAGCTTTATAAAACTCAATACCATCAACTAGAGAATCAAAAGGCATACCAACAGTAGGTTTTAACTCAGGAGGGCAGCAAGGGATCCATTCTTTGGAACCTCTTGGCGTGTAGCATGGACGAGGAGTGAATGTGGAAATTGTTGTCTGAGCATTAGAAGTTTGAGTAGCATTAGTTGGAGTTGTATCAGCACAAGGAGTTGGAGTTGCATCAACGCAAGGAGTTGGAGCAAATTGTTCATCTTCCATTTTATTGTAGAATTCTTGGAACAACAAGAATATGAATCAATAATAATTTAGCAAACTGAAAAATAAAGCTGAAAGTTACCCATTTATTCTTGTTAGTTACCCATATTAAGCTCAAAGTTACCTAAAAAAATTAATTAGGTTGAGTCAGTCAAGTCTTCAGCCATAAGCGATAATTGAAGATATATTAATGAACCCACTAATAAATTTTTTTGATTGTAATGAACCCACTAATTAAGTATAAAGGATATCCAAATAGTGAGATATTGGGATTCCTACAACTACAAGTTACCTTGACATTACAATATTCCCTACAAGAAGCATATCTTTCTCCACTCATTCCTACCTCGACCCTTGCAAAATTCGGGCTAAAGAATTCATGATGTCAATCAAGCAACAACACGGTAGTACAATACTACCATCGACATACTTTGCAACCATGCATGTTCCCAAACAACATATCTAATTCACTTTCAACAAATCCCCGTGAAAGTTACCCATTTATTCTTAATTGAATCTAGTGCGTTTTTTTAGTTTTTTTTCTTTTTAATTTGATTGCATCTTGTCTGTTAGCGTACATTATTAAGTTTGATTAAGCGCAATTCAGCAATGCATAAAGTTACCCATTTATTCTTGTTAGTTACCCATATTAAGCTCAAAGTTATCTAAAAATATAAGTTCCCCAAATTACATAACTGAAAAAGTGAAAAAATATCAAGTGAAAGTTACTTACATACTGATATTTCATAACCAGAAACAATGAACATGTATTATTTCCTATACTACTTAGTTCACCCCAAATTTCAAATTTTTCTTCTTCTTTGGTGATACATGTAAGAAAGACTAAAGCTTTATTTGTTTTGATTCTCTATATAGAAATTTAATCATGAGAAGCATGGGATATATGATTATTACCTTCACATTCGACTTAATGCGAATCCATGGAAGTAAAACTTGAAGGTCTCGAACTAAATCACAAGCCGCATGTCGAGAAAACTTGAAGTATCTCGAAAATTAGGGATTATGAAATCAAAATTCGAAGCTTATAAATAATTTGAAATCCTTTGAAGCTTGATTTACAGATCGCAATTCATGGTTTGGAATGACGGTATCTCGAGATTCATGGGTTTGTAAAGAAATTTTGTGTTCTAGAGAGAGAGAGAGAAACGTATACTGTAGCATGCAGGTTTACCGAGAAACGTAATTACTAATGTGTGGAAAATCTAACAGCTGAGATTAGATTAAAGGTTTCAACGGCTGAGATGGCTTGTTTTCAGTTTTCAGCCTACTACGTGTTTTCAGCGGATCCGGCCCATATATATATATATATATATAGATTGGGTTTCCTTAATTCCATACTACTTGCCTCCAAAAAAGTGAGTAAAAACTTTCTACCTCACATACATGTGTATTGTAGAGATATTTTGGCAATACATATTACATAGGTTTGATTTCACAGGGTCATAATCAGAGTAGTAATGTAAAAGCTCAAACAATTAAGTGAAAACTATTTGTAAACAATATATATTAATTATGTATTTTCCAAGTGTTTCTATATATACATATAATTTCAGTAGACATATGATACACTTATTCATATAATATCATATTCACATATTTGAAACATTAATTTTAGATTAATGGTTTCCTTGAAGCCTCAGGATAGATTAATACTAATTTGTTGTCAACTTCTTTTTTATCACAACAACTAACCATTTCATATATTAAGACTGTATGGTGGTCTATGACCATGAAAATCTTATGTATGCGTGTATGTAACTCGATTTTCTGCCTGAGCGATGCTTTGAATAATTGTAAGGACAATATATTATGATCTTATGACTTTATGTGCAAAGTCACAAATTTAAATCAAAATTGATGATGCGATCCTTTTAAAAAACTTAGGAGTACAACAAATATATGACTATACCCTATTTTCTTTCATGATAATATTGATCTTAATAATCACATTGAACCCAAGATACACACCAAAACATATCAAAGAGAAGAAACTCCAACACTTTTTTGTTTGTTTTGAGATGAACACTATTTTGTTCAATGGTTGTAACTTGTAATATAGAGCGGTCCAATATATATATATTTGCTTTATGTCACTCCTTGGTCCTACCCTTTAATGTCCTTATCCAACCATAGTTGTTATTCCTCACCACCTTCACTCCCTCCACCACCTTACTATTCCCTCCTCCTCCTCCTCCTCCATTGGCCTTGCTAGATTTTTTCCATCTAATGACCTGTAATAACTGACCAATCCGCTTTCGCCACCTCAGCGACGCAGCCCGGGGCTTAGCATGCTCTACCACACTTTTGTTGACATTATTACTGCCACTACCCTTAATGTTAATGGTAGCATCTTTGACTGAAGTTTGACCACCCCATGACAAGCTGCATTCTTCTAGTGGCACCTTTGACACTGTACTGCTAGTCTTGTCCCATGATGCCACTCCATTGTCCCCAAATTTGATTGATATAAATGATTCATCTTCAATTGATAAAAGGGTAGCTAAATTAATACATAGATATATAAAGAGCAACTTTAATTTGTTAGTTTATGTAACTATTAATATTTTTTATACAAAATATATGCATTGCACAAAAAAGTCAATAAATTATAAAAGAGAGCAGGAAATTTCCTACAAAAGTCGTGTTCTATTCAACTTGAAAAATATACTCTACATTGAACCGAGTCTATTTAGATTACTATATTTGTTAATTATAACTGAATTTTTTTACTGTAACATGTTTTTACGGATTGGAAAAAACCCGGCAATAGTACATTTCTTCATTAATAATTCATATCCATTGAAATGTTTGAAATGTCACTATATAAGTATATATGCTCAAAAGGAGTACTAGTTTCATTTGAAGAAAAAAAAATCTCAAAATTATACTTGGAAGATGTGATTGGCCTGTTTTGATAGTTGATTGTTTTCGATAAACTTTTGTAAATGTTTTATTTACGAATGTAGGTCCTTCACTACTTGTGCCTTTAAATCAACTTAGCTAATCAATATATACTACAATATGAGTAACTTCAAAGCAAAAATAGTATGATACTATACGTAGCTTCTCTTGTATACTATACCCAGCCATAAATAATCATTTATATATAACTTGCAAGTTACATGATTCTACAAATTATTACCATCATTCGTTCTAGTTGAAATCAGGTTTAGAATGGTTACAAAGTTACAATATATCAATCATATATGTATATTGTCTACTCTAGCTCTACGAATCCTTGTAAAAAAAAGGTTACAATGATTAATTGGCGTAAAAAGATTGAATTATGTATAATGTATTATCAAACAAATGTAGAGTGAAATAAAAGAAATGGACAAAAGAAAAATCTTAACCATGAATGGTGTTTACAAAAATAGACTTATTGATGTACATATTACAATTATAGACGTCTCATGAAACACTAATATGATGATTCGATTTTGATATAGCTATCCACCTCTTATAATTATAGACGGATGATGAACACTAGTATTAATAGAAAAAGAACTTCCAAGTGTTGTCAAACGGAGAAATTCACTACGACAGCTCTTTAAAAAACAAAAATTATGTTCTACGGGGTGCTTTAGATAACATGATGTTCCTATATCAACATGATTAAATCTATTACCGTGAATATTATTCCTAATTGACTCATCTTCTTTTCTTTTTACATTTTTTTAATATATATTTTAGTTTAATAATGAACCATACTTTGATCTATTTACATCAATATTTCCTACTACAAGCTACTACAACCACTACTTGCTCTTTATTGTTGTTAGGTGCAACAATTTTCTGCTGCTGTTACATCAATATTTGGCTTTAGTTTTGACCCATTATCCGACTCTATTTCTTCAAGATTCCACCTTTATAGACCATATACCATCATTTATCACCAATCAATCCCTAAAATGGATTTTAGCCCATGCCTGTCTTTTGAAACATTTCAGATCTTCAGTCATCAAAATTTTGTGAATTATGGACCCAATACTATAAAGTACTCCTTCCATTATTTCTATTTCTCGTTTTAAATCTTTTTTTTTTAATAATTCTTGTTACTTCATAATATTATCAATACAAAATTAATTTGTTATTTTTTTGTATTTATTTGTGATTTCAAGAATCTAATACAGTGTTAATTAGTATACTTTATGCAATAACTACTAACTTATATTGCTATTATTAGGTTGTTCAAAGACTTCCATGTAAGACATTCATGACTCCAACAATAAGAAAATGACATTTTCAAACCCAAAGACCACTATAAAAGAAAATGACTTTTTTTAACACAAAAAAATTAAAAAAATTGAGCTAGAAACAGTCACATTATTTTCTTGCTTTTTTTTTTCTTAAAGGTACATTAGGCCTCACTTAGGTAAAGGAAAGAGGAGTTCAAATGAGGAGGAGGAATCGAATCCCTATCATAAGGATGTAAGGTGAGGGAGCTTCACTGAGATATCCACTTGTTCCTCACATTATTATCTACTTAGGACTCGAGCTTTGCGCAATTCATAACTATTCTATATATATTTTTGTTACGTTCATGAATCAGGTCATCAACAAAAGTAGTATACCTAGTAAGATAAGTAGTACATTTAATTAATAAAGTAGTATATTAGAGTAAAAAACATCACAATGATAATATACCAATAATCAAGTTATATGTTGGGTTTTTATACACACTACTTTTATATATATAAATACACTAATTTTTTTTATTTACTGAATATACAACCAAAAAGTGTTCTAAAATAAAAATATTCAAAAGGGTCCTCATTTAGGCATTTCTTCCTACGTTTCTCATCCAATAAATTATGATTAATGAAAACAAAAAGCATATTGCATGTGGCAGTTTTAGCTATTACTTTATCAACATTAGGAAAAAACAACATATACATGAAGAAAAATATAAGAATATATAATTACCTTCTAGGCTGGTGGAAGTAGTATCAACATCATCAAAAAAAATATTATCGGAGTCACGGCGACGGCGGCGGTGGCTGAAGAAGGATGCAATGGCAAAGATCTTAGGAAGGGTAACATAGGATTTTGGCTTATGATATAAATTATCATAAGATTTACATTTTTTTGAGTAATAATCATATTTTGAGCTTAATTTAGAGGACTTGGATTTAACACCTTGTTTGGCTGCTAAAATGAGGAGTCTCTCATCTAAGCATAGATGACAAACTCCTACAACCACTTCTTTTGGGTGGTAATAACAGCATGCTCCATAGTCTCTATAATATCCTTCATTCATTTTTGGTTTTCTTCTTGGGGGTGGAGCACAAGAAGAAAAGGAGGAAGAAGAAGGGAGTGTTTGTTTGGTGATAATTTGGTAGAACAGGCTAAGGAGAGAGAAAAGAAGAATAATAATATATGTATGAGAAAAGCTGATGAGCTTAAAAGGGGAAAAAAGTGCAAAAGGCTTTGTTTATTTATAAACTACAGTACTATTATTATATTCGATTTTACCCATTATACAACCTAATACTAGTTTTTACTCATTTGCTCATTTAAAACTCTTCTTTGTAGTACATTTTACTCAATTGAAATCAGCAAAAAAATAATTTTGAGTGTACCATATTCACGGTACACTCGGGTGTATGATAATCTTAATTATGAAGTACTTCCTCCGCTTCCATTTAATTGCAACACTTTGTTAAAAACTGTTTTAAAATAATTGCAACACTTGTTATTTTTAGTAACACTTTTGTGTAAAATGACTTTTACACCCTTATTGTTCTCACCCTCTCTCTTCCAATTCACATAATCACATGGGCAAACTTGTCCCACGACCCACCAAAAATGCTTTCCTCACATTAACCTATGCATACAAGGAGTATTGCAATTAAATGAGAGCGGAGAAAATATGTACTTCATCCGTTCCATAATAAGTGAAACACTTACTATTTTAGAACGTTTCAAAATAAGTGAAACATACCTTTAAATGGAAAAAAGAAAGTGACATGAAAATGACAAGAGTATTCATCACAAACTTGTGTGGTTTACTTTTCTCTCTCCTTTTAAGGGTATTTTATGACTTTTTTTTTGGCTTTTGAAAGTGATGTTTATTAAATCTTTGTCTTTCAAACCCTATGTTTCACTTATTATGGAACGGAGGAAATATAAGTTTTTATATACTTCCTCCGTATCAAATTAAATGCAACAAATCCTTGCCCGGACTCCTGCGGCAAAATTTCTTAGGGTGTGATTAATGCGAAGTTTAGCGTGTGGGTATGTTAATAAGGAGAGAGAAAGTGGGGCAAAAAAAGGGAGGAATTGGGCGCCATAATTAAAGGGGGGGCAGTGGGGACCGCATTTTTTTGGAGTCCTTTTTGGCTCCAAAAAGTTTAGCTCCAATATTTCCAAATTTGGGAGCCAAAACTTTTGAACATTACCATTTAAATACCCCTTTAGTTTACAAAAGCAAGGGCATAAACTACCATTTACAACCACAAAATTACTTTCTCTCTCATCTTCTTCTTCTACCTTAACCCGATCCATTGTTTACAAAAAAAATCCACCATTTACACATGGCACTTGCACACACAGCACCATAGTCAAATCAGCTTTGCACATCAGTTTTTACTTTTTACAGCCACAAAAAAACCAAAAAAAGTCAGATTAGGGGACGTTGCAGTCAGCATGGAGGATGGAGAAGTTGATAACCCAGGATTCTTCTCCATTGAACAGCTACTGTGGGAAGATTTTGAGCTACAAGAAGACATAGAAGATGAGGAAGAAGAAATAGCAGAGGAAGAAGCACAACTTGAAGCAATAATTACAAGGCACAAATCAAATCTAACACTAGCACAAAGAAGACTAATTGTTGATCACCTACTTCTAAATGAGAATGATGGAGTAATGCAATGGGGGTTTCAAAGCAAACTTGCAAGGGAAGTAGGCGTGCATAAGAGCACTATACATAGAATCTACAAAGATGCAATGAAACAAAGATCACAAGGTCATGCAATAGATGTTATGCACAAGAGATATGGTAGATGTGGGAGGAAACCTAAGCACTATGGTGATGATTTTTTACAATTTGTGCCCCTGCATCTTAGAACCACAATTAGGAGCTTTGCAGGAGCACTGAAAATACCTCATTGCACTGTTTACAGGTTGTTGAAAAATGGTAAATTAAGGTCACACACATCAAGTACCAAATTCCAATTACACAAAGCATGACAGTTAATCAAGAGTCCAAATTCCAATTAAGAGGCATCAAACAATTTCTTTATGCAGCATCACAGGGGACTCATAACAGAGCTGAGCACAAAGCATTATGGAGATTTGAATGTTCACATAATAGGCAAAACACATTGATAGTCACCAAGACATCATAATCACAAAGCATCACAACAATTTCATTAAGCATCATAACAGGGGACTCATAACAGAGGTGGGCACAAACCATCACCACAATGTAATGTTCACAGAAGAGGAAACATACATCACAACACACCAACAAAACATAATCGCAAAGCATCACAACACACCAAAACATCATAATCACAAATCATCACAAGCCACCCAAAATTCATAATCAGAGAGTGAATTAAAAGCAAATAGAGAAGATAACAAAACCTCAGGAACTCTTTTGAGTTCCTTTGCGTAACAATAGGAATGCATGCTCTGTTGGATCCAAATCCTCCCCTTCATGATAGGGACTCATAGGGATTTCAGGACCTTCATCATCGAGGACCTCCTCATAGTGCTCATAAACTTTGAACAGACGCATGGTCCCATCATCATCCTCCATGAACATATCATGGTAAGTCCCCCCCTCTGCAAATTCACTTTCCCAGCCACACATCTCCTCACAAATAAGCCCTTGTTTTTCATCCTCTTCACTGTCAACCTCCATCTTCACCTCATGAATCTTCTTTTTCCCCTTTCTTTTGGATGTAAAAGTTTCTTTACAAACCACCGCCATTAATGCGCACACTATCGGAGGTCTGTTAATGGGGTTTGCCCTAATTTTTTCTCTCTCCTCCTCAGAATTTGGTTCAACGATTTTCACCCCCTTTCCCTGAGATCTTCTTGGACAAACCTTAGATCTAGGTTTAGGGATATGGGACTTACCAGTGGGGGTCTGAAAGAACAACTTCTTCTGCGCCAATTTGGTTTCCTCCTCTTTCTCTGCACTTTTCATAACTTTCTCTAATGCTTTCAGTGATTTTTTGCTTAGACAAGTCGAAGCTTCGCCGGAGTAAAAAAGTTTCCATGCATAAGGAGATCCATCGAAAATTGAATTTGCAAGATCTCTGCAAATTATCATTTCCTCTTACGTTTTCGCAGCAAAAGCTGCATCATTTAGTGGTTGCGTGTTCACCATTGATGAATTTTGGTGAAAAGATGATTACAGAGAAGAACTGTAAGAGAGAGAGAAGAAGATCCAGACACAGAGAGAAGATGAGGAGAGAGAAGAGGAAGAGTGAGAATCGGTTGAGGAGAGAGGGAAAATTAGGGTTCTGGGTTGGGGGGGAGTTTTTGATGAACATTTATGATCAGTTTCAATTTGATCATAAATGTTGGTTGGTAGTTGAATGTTGAGGAGTGAGATGGGAAATTTGGTGGGAATCATTAACTAAGGCAAAGGTTTTAATCTGATTTTAAGTCCATATTAGTTGAACATAACAAAGGTTTATTACTTTTATTAAGGGTATTTCAGTCATTTCACACTCAAAATCTTTACCAAAAGTGAAAAGAAGGCAATTGTTGCATTTAATTTGAAACAGCCATATTTAGAAACTGTTGCATTTAATTTGATACGGAGGAAGTATATAAAATAGAGGTAAGATTTATTTTATGAAAGGCCCCGTCTTTGGACCTTAAATTCCACACCCTGCTTAATTAGGTTGTGTTTACTTTAATTGAATTTATCTCAAATCATACTTCACAACTTTTTTATCTAAAAATAATTTATTTTCTTTGAAATTGTCTTATTCAGTTTTAAGTTGTTTGAAATTGTCTGAACTTATCTAAATGTATTTTGTCTAAATCTCTCTATATATTATCTGAACATATTTTATCTGAAGTAGGTCAAAATAAGTTAAAATAATTAGAATTGAATTGATCCTTATAGCTGCTACCATAACCTAAGCCACATGTGACAAGTATTATCTTTTATATGGTAAATAGAAGGATATTGACCAGAAATCAACTCTCATACTTGCGAATAAGAGGAAAAGGTAATGAAAACTTTATTCATATAACACCCTCACTTCGTAAGATTCTAACCCCATACCTATTTGAGGCAAGAGTTTTACTAAGTGGGCCAAAGCAAACTTGTTGCTTGGTTTCTTATAATATCCTATAGGTAGGCATCCAGAGACCATAGGAGGATTAATAATTACGTGGAGAGTAGTGCTATACTTTTTTATGGTAACAAGAAAGACTCTATTGGGACAACCATATTTACAGGTTAATCAATCTAATTTAGTGAGTTAGACCCTAGATAGTAGAAAAAAGGATAAAGAAATTCTCGCCTTTAAGCCTCTAATAAAATTTGATCCTATAACCTCAACATCGTTATAAGAGCCCCAAACATTGCTTGGTGGAAGAGTACTAATTTACCTGAATGGTATGATATATTCCAAATAATAGTATACTTGGTCATAGTGTAATGTAACATTATGCCATGAAAATCTAATAAGGTCGGAAAATTCAGGTTCAAGATTACACAATTAGAGAGTTAGGTGGGGTTTCGACGATCTAAGAATGAAGGTCCAGCAGTGCATTAAGTCCCTTGATGTTTAGTCTTTATATCTATGCTCATGATCAAAGTTGTTTACATATTATTACATACGGTTATTTCACCATATACCCCTAACAAAATTTTTTTGCACCATATACCCTTTCAACTTTTGAAATTCACCATATACCCCCCACTTTTGAAAAAATACATCCACTTACCCTTAATGACTAACGGAGTTAAACTCCGTCAATCATTAACCCCTAATCCCCCTCTAATCCTAATTAACTAACCTAAATCTACCCCTAATCCTAACCCTAACCCTAATATAATACCCTAACCCTAACCCTAACCACCCCTCCCCTTCCCTTACCCCTTCCCCTTCCCCTACTATCCCACCACCCCCACACCACCACCACCCCCAAAGCCCCTCTCTCCCTGTAGTCGAACCCTCCCCCCTTCCCCGTCGACGTCCTCCCCCTTCCCCTGCCGCCCTCCCCTTCCCCCGTTGTTGTTCGCGAGATGGGGTTGCGCGACGACCCATCCCCTTCCCCTTCCCCGTTGTTACACCGCGGATGTTGCCGTTGTTGTTGTTCGCAGATGATGCCGCCATCGAACCCCCGTTGTTGTTCACAGATATCGTTTGTCGAACCCCCTCCCCTTCCCCGTTGTTGCACCGCTTCTTTCTCTTCCCTTGGCGGTGTTGTTGCCGTCGATCTTCTTGGGAGTTGTTGTCGTCGTTCACCGACGCTTCTCTCTTTCTTCTTCTCGTCGTCGCTATTGTTGAGATGGGGGTTGCGCGACGGGGGAAGGGGAGGGGCGATTCGAACGAGGGGAAGAGGAGGGGGGCGGGAGGAGGGTGGGGGGCTGCAAGGGGGGAGTGGGGGTGTTGGGGGTGGTGGTGCGGTGGGGTAAGTGGTCAGGTGGGGTAAGGGGCTGGTGGGGGTGGGGGGTTAGGGCGGTGGGGGTGGGTGTGTGGGCAGGGTAAGGGGGTGGTGGGGTAAGGGGTGGAGGAGGGGGTGATTAGGGAGTTAGGGTTAGGGTTTGACTTAGGTTTAGGTTAGTTAATTAGGGTTAGGGGGGATTAGGGGTTAATAATTAACGGAAGTCTAACACCGTTAGTCAAAAGAGTAGTTTGATGTATTCTTTGAAAAGTGGAGGATATATGGTGAATTTGGAAACTTGTGAGGGTATACAGTGTAAAAAAAATTTGTCAGGGGTATATGGTGAAAAATATCCTTTGCCATTGTATCTGATAGCTTAGGGTGTGTTCAGTTGTTCACTGCACCTTAACTATTTGAATTAAATTTATTAGACCTCCTGATGAACTATAATTTTACCTTATATTTACACCTGATTTGATTTGATCAACCATGATTAGACATAAAATTTACTTTCTCTATTCCATATTACTTATAACACTTCCTTTTTAGGATGTTTTAAATTAGTTGCAACACTATTTGATTTTGTAATGAGTTCTCTATATATATCTTCTTATCACATGTATAAGTCTCTCTTCTTATTTCTCTCTATCTCTCTCTACTTCTAAGAACCTTGTATTCTCCTCCCCCATGTTGCAACCAGTGGCAAATCTAAGTTTTTAGTCTCGAGTGTCTGTGATAATTTATGAGATTGGTAATTTGGAGTTGCGCGCGATATCGACAATTAACACAACTTTTAAATTTCTTAATTGCTCAATGGAAAAAAGATAAAGCTTTTTATTTCTTTAAGGTGCCAAGTGTCAGCCTTACTTCAACGTATGTCCTCCATTGATGGCAGCTAATATGGAATGAAAGAAGTATAAGAGATTGATACATCGACCCACTTGGGTAGCCCATTAGAAATGAACAATTCCAAAATAATTAACTTTTTTTGAGTTATCTTTCACTAATTATCAAAGTATATCTACAGGGTGGATTACCCAACCCATTGGGTAAAAAACAAAATTCCAAAGGAATAATTGGCTTAGCTTACATTTACAATTAAACGTGATAAAATTGACAAGAGTTGGATGACTTGGATCCTCAGCCTGAGAAGAGAAGTTAATTGATTTTTTTTCCAGGTGGGATTTTTTAAAAAAGAAAAGAAACAAAAAAAACCACCCTTTTGAACCAAATTGGAAATCAAAAGAATTCAAGGTCAAAACTGCACGAAAATTGATGCAGATGTTTGATCATCGGGTGCATTACCCCTGCAGCATGGGATAGTACTTTCTTTTTTGTTGCTTGAAACCACAAATATTGGTCAAACTTTTGCTGAAGCTTCTTGTTCAATCTATTTATAGTAGTACGATACAAACTACTGAAAATAATAATGTCATATTTTCATTTTGTACCTAATCCCCATATAAATTGTTCAGTTGAACCACGTTCATCCCGTGGTGCATGCCAACATGCTGTAATCACTAATGATGCACTTTTATAACCATTCTATATTTATATTTCATACCTACCCCGCTGATCTTTTATTTTACACTAATACTAATATTTCCAGATTTATTTTTTTGACCAACTGACATTATAAATCTACAATAACTTCAATAGGTTTGCAAAAAAAAAAAAGACTTCAATAGGTTACATTACCACATACAGCTGCTTAGTCGTCAGTTGGTATTTAAATACACATGTTTAAATTTTAGTTCATTTAAGATATAAAATATAGAACTGAGTCACTGACAAATTAAAATCTACTTAAGATGTAATAATAGGATAGCTTGATTAGTATCTGAAATTGGGTAACATGATTATTTAATTGGGTAACATGTTTATTTAAATGTTTTTTAAATTGTTATAATTGACGAACAATAGTGGGTTTTTAAAAATTGTTGTAACATATTTATCTGAAACTGGATTTTTGAAGGTTTATTTTTTATACATTGGTTATTGGTTGTAATGTGGATGATGGTGTTACCCACCATCTGTAAATTCCTGATTCCGCCAATGTTTGACACAAGCTGAATTATCATCTACCTATATCCAAGTACAAGCGAAATTTCCATCCACCTTGTGGATTATAAACATCAATGTCTCATAAAATTCTATATACTCATTAAATATGTTTCATAAATTAATTAGTTGGCTCTAAGGAGTAGGAGGGGCCGAGGGGAGTGAGAGAAGAGAGATGAAGTGGTTTGGGAACAACCATTGTCCATAATAAGGCGATGCCTAGTCATTTCAGGGCCACGTTTGACAATTTCCTTGCATTGTTAAGATAATCAATTTTTGTTTTGGCAACAAAGTTCCACAAATATTGATGTCAAGAAATTAACGTATCACTTAGAGCCACAACCAACGAATTCCTAGGATGCATACTATTCACCTAAACTTGTCTGAACTAAATCAATTAAATTTAATTGGATCTGATCGGCCATAATTGTGCCTTATATTTGTAGCTAATTGGACCTAGTCAACCTTAACTAGACCTAATTAATCAGTCCTAAAAATTATAGCATTGACTTGTAAAGTTAGAGAAAGAAGAGGAGTCCATTCATAAGACACCTTAAGAGGCGATTTTGTAATAAATTTTTTCAAATGAGTAAAACTTTACTCATTCTAATCACTTATTTCTCTCCCTTCTTTACTCTTCTTCTTCTACATTATTTCTCTTACCTCAATTTTCTCTCTACTCCATTGTTTCTCTTACCTCTAAATTTTCTCTCCTTCATTGATCCTCACCTCCAATATTCTCTCTCCTCAATCGTTTCTCACCTCCAAAATTTTCTCCTACATTAATCATCTCTCTCCTCCAAATATACAACCTTCATTGAACTCAATGAATAGCAAAACACAAATATTTGAGTTTCGAACTTCATTAATGGCGGAATTAATTTTAGATTTGAAAATTAAAACTAGAGTGCCCGAGATTCTTCAATGGTGGAATTAATGATCGATAATGCAAAAGATGATTTGAGAATCAACACTAGTTTAGGTTTCTCTTACCTCCATTATTTTTCTTACCCCAAATTTTCTCTCTCCTCCATTATTTCTCACCTCCAAATTTTTGTCTCCTTCATGATTTCTCTCTCATCGTGGTCAATTAAATTGATGGATTATAAAATATGATTTGAGAAAGTTGGGCTTCATTAATGGCAAAAACAAATATTGGAGATTCAAAGTTCATCAATGGTGGACTTAGTTTCACATTTGAAATCAATATGGCAGTTGCAAAATGAGCACACTTATGCTCATTTGAGAAAATGACCTAAAAAAGTTTATTCATTTTGGGAAAAAGTGTTTCCTCGTTTTTCTCAAATGAGTAGAATTTTTTGCCCATTTGAGGAAGTCTGTTCATTTGGGCGAATGAGCAGAAGTGAGTAGAATTTTGCTCATTTAGAGAATATCAAATGAGCAATGAGCAAAAAATAATCTTGGATGTACCATGAGCATGGTACACCCAGGTTTACTATAAATTTTCTCAAAGAAGAGCCCTAACTCTTCTAATATTCGATATAGTGAGATAAGATTGAGTTGGTCGGCTGTCTTTCCACTTCTTACGCAACATTGTTTCGCAAAAAAAAAAAATTTGCTTTTAGAGTTGGGGAGAGCTGAGCTAGTGGGTCTTGAATTTGGCCAATGGTCAAATCTTGAAATTATACAAGTCTTTGAATATGAAATTCTGTTCTTGACAACCTTCTTAGGTGTAAGAGAACGTATCCTACCTCCACCTTGCCCGTAAAATAAAGGGACATCATGACATGAAGTGTGATTCATTCCATGATTAATTTGGTTACTGTATGGTCAAAGGTAAAATTACATATATCAAAACTTTACCCCAATTCCAAGTTTATACTGAGTTGTCCTTGTTGTAGTGTAAATTATTGATACTTCTGTATTATAGTACTAGGAGTACATTTTGCATGTTTTAGGTTGATATAGAATTTTCCATAATTATGAAGAGTGTAATCAATTTTTGCCACGATCATCGTGGCTAAAGAGGTTCATTGCTTGCCATAGGTTTTTATCTCCTTGGCACGATTGTGCTCGCTATAAGATGAATTTATTAGCCATGCGAGAGCCAAGAGCTCGTGGCAACAACTTAGCCATGAATCATGATCAATTATATTGTGCCATCAGAGAATGTCGAAAACCCATAGGCTAAAATTACGAGCTTGTTCTATGATTCTAACCGTGGCACAAGTATTAATTCTTTGTAGACCGTAGTGTTCCATAGAAAAAATTGCTCAGTAGTTCAAGCATTTGACCAACTCTTTCCAGCATCGATTCCGAACAAATATCAATAGCCAAAGAAGCTTAGACCTCAGCTTCCTCACCCCCTTTCTTTCTCAATCTGATTGCGATAATTTACTAGCACCAATTACACCAACTGAGATTACAGAAGCGGTCTTTGATATCAACCCCAATAAAGCCCCGGGGTCGGACGATTTTGGAGCAAAAATTTTCCATGCTTACTGGCCAATTATAGAAAAAGATATCGTTATTGCAATCCAAAGCTTCTTTCACCATGGCAAATTGCCACCGTCCCTTAACCACACTCTAATTACACTCATTCCCAAAAGAGATATCCCAGAAACGCCAGACCATTTTCGCCCGATCAGCTTAATAAACACCATTTACAAAGGAATCTCAAAAATTATTGTCAACCGACTACGTCCAATTCTCCAGCGAGAAGTAAGTCCTTTACAGAATGCTTTTACACAAGATAGATCAATTCATGATAACTTACTTATAGCTCAAGAAGCACTCAATACGTTCCAAAAATCACAAAATAAAACAGGATGGTGCGCTTTAAAGCTTGACATGGAAAAAGCCTATGACAGTGGGATTTCTTGGGGGGAGTTCTAAAGGCATTTGGCTTCCCTCCAATCTGGATACAATGGATAAAAGAATGTGTCACTAATGTCTCGTATTCATTAAAAGTTAACGGGGAAACTTCTCCATGGTTCCGACCATCAAGGGGTCTCCGTCAAGGTGACCCACTTTCACCTTACTTATTCATTTTATGCATGGAAGTCTTAATCAGGAAACTAACACTACAATCCCATATTTGAGGATCTGGTATCAGTTTTGAAATTCCACTTTAACCGCAAACATACCTTGTCTTTTTGTTTGCCGACGATAGTCTCCTATTCTGCAAGGCTTCCAATGAGGCATGTAGAACTCTCAAAACAATACTAGATGAATCTGCAGCTTATCAGGACAACTTGTTAACTTCCACAAATCGTCCATCATCTTTTCCAAGCATGTTCAACCAACAAGAAAAACTATACTAGCTAGCCAATTCAATATGCTACCAAAGTCCTATCTGGGACGCTACTTGGGCATCTTCTTCAGCTCATTCCATCCCACCAAAGCGGATCTCAATTCAATTCTAAGCAAAACGAAACAACGTATAAACCAGTGGGAATCGGGGTTCCTCTCTAAAGCAGGGAGACTAACCTTAATACAATCGAATTTAGAATCCCTACCTTCCTATACTTGCGCATCAACTATGCTCCCCTCGGACATAGCGAAATCTATTGATTCTGTTCATCGAAAATTTTTCTGGCGTCAAAATAAAGATAAAAACAGTATTCCGCTAATTGCCTGGGATAAAATCTGCACCCCTAAATCTCAAGGAGGCCTTGGTCTCCGGAAAACTCTTCCAATGAACCAAGCATTTATAGCCAAGCTTGGTTGGAAAATTGTCCCGGACCCAAACAATATTTGGGTTAAATTGATCAAAGAAAAATATTTAAATCGACAATCTTTTTTCACTTGCTCCTCTAAGCCTCAGGATTCCACCATCTGGAGGAAAATCCTTATGCAAACAAATATTTTACAAAAAGGCATTCGATGGAAAATTGGAGATGGGAAACAGATTCTATTTTGCTTACATAATTGGTGCACAAATGATAGCCTCATTAATATGCTTCCTGCATCACACAATCAAATAGATATGTCAATCCGACTAAGTCAATTCATCCTTCCAAATAGAACTTGGGATCTACAAAAATTAAGAAACCTACTCCTATACCGTTTTATCCAAATGATTAAGGGACTTCCAATTCCTATTTATCTTGTCCCACATGAACCAATTTGGGGACCTTCCTCCTCAGGAAATTTTACAGTTAAATCTGCCAACTGGATAGCTCATAAAGCCCCCCTTCAAAATGAAAAATGGCAATATCAATGGATTTGGAAATTAGTACAAATCCCACCAAAGCTACAAATTTTCCTTTGGCAAATCTGTCATAATAGCCTAGGAGTGCGTCAAATTTTAGCTAAACGTCAAATCATTCCATTTAACACCGCAGCTTTCGCAACGTAGCCGAGGAATCTATAGACCACCTCTTCGCCTCTTGTCATCGCCTCAATCCCCTCGGGACTTGCAAGATATGAAAGTTTGGTTCCCACATCACACTAATTCAGACCCAGTGTTAAACACTCTCTCCGACTTAAGGGTTCACAAAAACCTTCTTCAAAAATTCATCTTCATTATTTGGAGCATATGGAAAGAAAGGAATGATGTTATTTTCAATAACGCCAACCTAAATGTTCATAGAATCCTACATAAAGCCAAATTCCTTCATAAAGAATGGATCCTAAGAGAAACGGTTGACAACTGTTTCTCCACAGGTTCCCAGTTCTCACTTTCCCACATCAATCATTCCACCACCATTCATCATCACAACAATTCCATCCTCGTGGCCTGGGAGCCTCCACCTCAACATTCCTTCAAACTCAACTTCGATGGCTCAGTTCGTCAACAAACAACAACCAACGGTTCACAACATCTCAACTCAGCAGCAGCAAGTATCATTATAAGAGATTCAGCTGGGGAGCTTCTCACAGCTTTAGCGGTCAACCTCGGCTCCACCACCGTCTACATGGCAAAAGTTTTGGCACTTCATCACGGTATCATCTTGGCCCTTAAATACCATATTCAACATCATCATTGAAGGAGACAATCTCATGGTCATCAACTCAATCAAAGGAATTTGGTCACCCCCATGGCAGATTACCAACATCGTCAGAGACATTCAAACTCTCCTCAACTCTTTTACATCATGGGATATTCGTCATATCTACCGGAAAGCTAACAAAGCGGCTGATTGGATTGCTAACGTTGGTCATTTAGTAGATAGTCAATTATGTATAGAAAATTGTACTTCTTCCACTCTACAAAACATCCTTGTAACTGATAAGGTGGGAGCTCCCCTCGTGCGGAGGGTCTCCTAACCTTCTTTTTCTTACCCTTCCAAAAAAAAAAAATTTGATGCGTGTCATTATTAAGGTTGGTATGAAACCCAATCTTCATATAGTAGCATATGTGTATAACACAATATTTCAATTTTTTTTAAAAATTAGATATTCATTTTTTATTTTTAAAAAGTCAATGTTGCTTCCAAGTGGGGAAAGAATGACAAGAACGTAAAAAAAACTTTACCAAAAAGATATTCTTCTTTTTTTCTCTTTTTCCCATATGTCAAAAAATAGAGGGGAAAAAAACTTGTTAAAAAAGAATGAAGTTCTATAATACATAGAATTACATAAACAATTCATGGCCTACCAAAAAGCTAAAAATTTCAACGCCAAAACATTATCTCCCCACCCTCTCTTTTCTTTCTCTCTCTCTTCCCATTCAATCTTTACACGTAGAAGGTTATAGTAAAGATGAAGAGATTATGTGAAAGAAGGAGAAAAAGAAAAAGGACTAAGCTAAACTAAAATGAAAAAGTGTGTCAAAAAATATAAAGCGAAAGACAAGTTATGGGGTCACATGGATGAAAAAGTCCATGTTCCCAATTCGATTTTAAGATTGAAATTTAATCACCTTCTTCGTTTCAGTTTCTGGTTTCACATCTTTTTTATACATCTTATGTGTTGTTGCCTTGTTGGGCCCTTTATGTTTATGTCCTTGAGCCTATGACTACCTATATTTCATAACCAATAACTTCTGTAACAAAAGTCTAGTCCGTACTCTATGACAAGATAAAGATGGGTGTGACATTTAGTTGCTACATCTTTCCTATAATAGCGGTCGATAAGTGATTCTTGAACCTTGACATGGCAACACATAGTGCAAGGGATGTCTTTGGCGCAGTGGTTAAGATTGAGGTGTTGTGAACGATAGGTCAGCGTGTTCGAATCCCCCTCTCATTCAGCATGCTTGCGCCGTCAGTTTCCGATGGATAAAAAAAAACATAACAACACATGGTGAGACGGTTTTACGATAACTTATGTTGAAACTTGTAAATTTAGGAACTGATAGAATATAAACTATATCCAAATACAAAATATATATTTTATATTCTATCAGGAACTAATGTTATCATCAATTTTTAGGAAACAAGACCTTCTATGTAATTTGACAGCAAAGTTTTTTTATATAACTTTTTTTTAATGATATTTGATTAATGACAGAGTGATTCTTTTTACCTATTAAGGTTGTGTTAGTAACTTTACATGATATTGTAAAATACATGTTTGGATAAATCATGTAAAATTTGAAGTTTGTCGGGTTCAAGTTGGTCTAGTTTGCCCTTGTCTATTAGTGACTTCAACTTGCGACATAGTTGAATTGGGTCAAGATTTGCGGCCTAAGCAACACTTAAATCATACACTCGAGAGTATGATTTACAATATGCTTTGATCAATGTTCGTTTCATTATACATCCATCTTTATCATTTATTGTGAATTTTTTTTTACTAATTACCATATGTTCTTTAAAATGAATATTATATTCTTTTATGAATGAAGACGATATTTTTTTTTCTTACATTGTTCCTGTAAATTGCAACATGGGAGAGTGCACATTTCGTTAAGGAAGAGGAGAAAGATACGGATGAAAAGAGGAACACGTGTAATTAAGAGAAAGATTGGAGAATCGGTTACCAAATAAAGTAACGTTTCAATTAATGCGAAACTCAAATAAGGGAAGCATTACAATATTCGTGAAAGGGAAGAAATATATTCTTCAACTTTAATCAATATGTGTGGATACCATCTAACTTAGTTGGTAAAGGCTTGTTGGGGTGGTAAGGCACGAGATTGAATCGTAATCACGTGTCGCCATGACGTCATTCATATACACAAAAAAAAACTTTAATCAATATGTGCTTTTGGAAACATGATGCATGTCTTATTATTGTGTGTAAGATATAATTTGTGACGTCTAAATCCATAATTGCCTATCTCGAAATTTGTAGTTCGTATAGTGTAACTTGACACATATTGTTATACCAAAACTTCAACGATCATTGAATCATTTTAACGGTGATATGTTTTTCTTCTCAAAAGATTATCTGAACTAAAATGGTTGTTACATCAATATAAAACATAATGGAGTACTAAATTTTCCTCAAAGAAGTCTAATGTATGGTTATATGGACATTCAAGTTCAGGGTAAAAGTAGGCATACTATATAGACCGAGGACCATTACTGGAAAGGAACATATACCCGAAACCATTAGTAAGATAAGAATATTATTCTCATCCTTCCACCTTCCACCTTCCACCTTCCACTTGAAAGTAAATGTCATCCTCGTATCTAAATTTTCAAACTTAAGCAAAGATTTATTACCCATGATTATTTGAAAATTATTATTCTTATAATGAGATTGCATTAACTTAACTTTTAATTTTTTCCTAATTTGGGATTTAACTGGTCACAGATGTGACAGTTCCTGAAACATAAGGGGGAGACTAGGTAACAAATCGTGACCTGGATCTCGCAGATATTTCAATTCCAGCAAACGATCACGCTATAGCTTCAATTCCATTAATTCTTACCAGATTAGTATTTGCAATTTGTGGAAAAAAACTTTCATTTAGATTGATTAGAGTGATAATTGGGAGTTACCATGGAGCAAGCCACCACAAATTGACAATACCTCAACTTTGCAATGATGAGAATCGAACCCCCAACCATGAGTTAGATAATGTTACATTAAAGCTTCAACTTGATTCTCAACTTTTATGTAATATGTAGCTGATTTTTTTAGAGTTGGTAAACCTTAATTAGGCACGATAGGAGTTTAATGAAACACAAACTTACATGAGATCTTGAATTTTATAAATCATCCTCATGCATCCTAGTGAAAATGCACACTACCTCCAAACTTAAATAGAAGGATCAGCTAACCAGATTATAAGTTGTACACTTCCATATCTTATGATCCCAAAAAAATTACCAAGTAGTTAGCTGTTCATCTCATGTAAATTTGGAGTGGTCTAACATATACGACGACAAGAAAACATGTTTTCAATACAATCTCTAACAAAAACCTAAGGTTTGTAGCTCATTCATTGGCATTTCTGTAACTTGCCTGTCACATTATCATGAAGAGGACCAAAAAAGTAATAAATACAATGTGCTCCTAATAACCACCCACCCCCCTCCCAAAAAAAAAGAAAAGGGATTTTGTTGATAAGTATCATGTTACATAGAAACAAGCAGAAGGGAGTGGAGAAGTGAAAAAGTACCTTACAGTGAGTTCATCTATCATAAATCATCAGATTCTGCACATTGTATTATCAAGAGTATAACATGGCGAGCTCGTCAGAGAATGCCTTTTTGACGACCTCTCTCTTGAGCTTCAGAGCAGCTGTTACTAATCCTGACTCTGGAGTCCATGGTTCTGAAAGCAATTTGATTCTTGTGGGGATCTCAAACTTTTGTAGGCGAGCCTTCTTAGCTTCCTGCACATCAACAGATCATAAGGAATCGAGCAGTAAAACTCATATATAATTCCATTTCTAGTGCCTTTTGCCTTTTCCATTTTTTTTGTTTTAACTATATTTGTCTCGTGTACTCTATAACATCAAAATGTCCTCTCCTCACCATATAATACATTCTTTAGTTAGTACTTACAGCCAATTGGGCAGGTAGTAATGAATTTATATGTAATTATACAAAGGAAATCTCGTACCCATGTCTATAGTAATCTGAACTCCATCCACACAAAACATGTGTTTTTCCCTCATAAATTTCCATCACAGTTCATTACCACTAGATGATAATGTAAATTTATGAAGAAAAAAACATATTTAGGGGCAGGAAAAGCATTAACATGGACATAGGTAAGTGACTTTTTTTTCTTTTGCAAAATAACATAGATTTATTATCATTACCACCAATTTATTAACGTCTTACCAAACGAACCATATCATGCATTGACTGGTGAAAAAATACCCACCAAATCATAGCAAGCACATTTTTTTCAAATGTACATGTTACAAAGGGTATGAGTTATGAAAGTCAAGGCAAAATTTATTGAAGGGGAAGAATTTTGAAAATTTTAATATAAATAAAGCTAGACGCGTGTTAATTCGAAAGAGCTTCCTCTTCCGCACAAGCTAACCTTTACTAGTGAATCAAGCACTTCTTTAAGAGTTTCTTCTTTCTGGCACAAGTCAGGAAAATCATTGAAACTAATTCCTTGCTTGCCAGCCCAATCTCGAAGAGCAGATTCCGAAGCTACCACAAGAGCAACACAATAGCTATGGAAAGGATCACAGTGCAACATGATGTTCTCAACATAGGGACTCGTAATTAGAGCTGCCTCAACCTGCAGGAGAAAATTTACTCAGGTTTTGGATGATTGGGTCTGAAAGAGTCAGGAACCATTGTCAGTGGCAACCTACCTTGCCTAAGGAAACATATTCCCCGTGCTGAAGCTTAACGATGTCCTTTTTACGGTCGACAATCTCAAGGCAACCATCATCATGAAATTGTCCTATGTCGCCAGTGTAGAACCACCTCATCCCGGTCTCATCAACCTTCCAAAAAAAAGAGATATAAAACCAAATGCGTACTACCATTCTTTTCACAGAAATTGACCAACAGAAGTCAAAACATACCTTGTACACTTCATTGGTTTTGTCTTCACTTTTGAAATATCCAAGTGTGACATTAGGACCACCAATAACAATTTCACCCCCTAGGCATTGGTTTATCACTTAGAAGATATCCCCCTTCAGGCCAATCTATTAACTGTAACACAAGAAGTTATACTTCAATAAATAGACAAGATAATCACATGTAAAATACTAACCAATATCATATTACAGAGATTATAGATGCTGCACCAGGACATGAATTGAAACACCATATTTAATCCTTGTTCTCAAGTCAAGTTAGTTTCATTTATAAAATTTATTAGTGTAGCTGTGTAAGCTACATGATTGCAATGAACCTTGGTGCTAAAGTAGTACATCACAAGGAATGCAAGTAAATAGAAAGAAGCCAGCGGTGGGGATTTGATGTCTAACAAATTGGCAAGAAGAGGTTGAGAGTCTACTTAAGAACAGGTGCAGTAATCAATGTAAACCAACAGAAAAGCTTACAATTCTTTTAGACAATATAAGAAAGAGTCAACAATGTCCCTCACCTTTATGAATGAGCACGGAAGAGGAGGACCAACACGACCAACGGAAGTATCATCATACTCTGTAAATGTTCCACCAGCACAAGTCTCGGTGAGCCCATAACCTTGACCTATAGGAGCACTGAATTTGACCAAAATGTTATATTCTGCAGAATACTCGAGCAGTCTGATATAGACAATTAAGACTAGTAGCATAATGCTGCACATACATGCAAAGAGACAGCAGCTAGATCTGCATGTGATAGGTAGAATTCAGGATAAGAAAAGGTTTGTTTTATATATTATTTTTTTATGTGAACCGGATAGGAGAAAGATAGTCCCTATACATATATGCCACATACGAAAGAAAAGTAAAGAGGGAAAGCGTGAGACATAAACGAAAGGAAACAAACTTTTCCCCACAGTATGTATTACACCTATCTAGCTTTGAGTAACAATGCAGGTGTAGTCGTGTAAGTGCACCAAGACAGAGCAGAAGATCAATTAAGATTGTTAGCCTTATAGTAGGCTTAGTGCATATATTGTGCAAAAGAATGTAGATATATCTACGTAAATATATGGAGATAGGAGAATATAATATTGAAGAATAAAATTATGATGATAAACTTTGCTACATATTTATACTAGCCTATTTACTAAGTTAATGAGAGATTTTCTCTCTTACACATTCTATCAATGAACAATATAGAATCTCAATAATATGCAAAGCAATATATAGTAAATCAATAATAGCCTTGTTATTAATAGAGGATGAGAGAAGAGGCCATAATTTAACTACTCCTCCTTGGAACTCTTCTCTCTCATTCCAAGCATATCTCTTAGCATCTCGAATCTACCCTTTGGAAGGGGTTTTGTAAAAATGTCTCCTAACTAGTCTTCTCCCTTGATCTCGAGCGGCTTAACTTCACCTTCATCCTGAGCTTCTCTAATAAAGTGATACTTGATTTTCATATGTTTAGTCTTGCGATGGAAAACAGGATTCTTAGAAATAGCTATCGCGGAATCACTATCACAATAGATGATAGTAGCTCCTTTGAGTCTCATAGGTATCTGTCATAATCTTTCTAAGCCAAATTGCTTGATTTACGGCTCCGGTGCCAATGTGATGTACCAGCGGTAGATTGAGCTAGGGTATCCTTTTAGAGATAACCATGAAAACACACCATTACCAAGTGTAAATGTATAACTTTGAGGTGCTTCTCATATCATCTTGGGAGCCTACTGATCCATTATCGTATAACTAACTACTCTTTGGACTAGTTGAGGGTTGGAAATTTATTCCATACCATGTAGTTCCCTTCACATATCTTAAGAGCCTTTTCTTTGCTCCTAAGTGAAGTTGGCTTGGACTCTGCATGAATCTTGATAGGTAACTTCTTTGCCAAACATGATATCCAAGTCTTGTTGCGGGTAAGCTACCGATCATGCTTCTACATATTCTCTCTACATCAGCCTTCTCGTATCCATCATTCTTGCATAACTTCTCATTTGCTTGAAGTGGAGTTGTCACATGATTGCAATTCCCCGAACATGAATTTCTTTAGGAGACCTTCTCCATATTTCTTACGCGAAATGAAAATTCCCTTGTGGACTTTGATCGGCTTCCATACCAAGGAAATAACTTCAAAGTCCTAAATTAGTCATCTCGGATTCGTGCATCATTTTTTTCTTTGAAATCTAAAATTAATTCTTGATTAATACCGGTGATGATTAGATCGTCCACGTATAAGGAAAGGATTAAAAATATCTCCATTCGATGTTTCTTCACATAAAAGAGTATGCTCGCTAAGACTTTTCTTAAACCCTTCCTTACTTGAAATAATCGTCGATTACGTTGTACCATGCTCTAGGAGCTTGCTTGAGACCATACGAGGCCTTATTGAGTTTCAGAATTTTGTCTCCTTGCCACTTTCACTTCAAATCAGTGGTGCTTGAACATATATTTCTTCATTGAAATACCCATTGAGGAATGCGATTTAACATCTATTCGATGTACATTCCATCGTTTTGAGGCGGCTAAAGCTAAAAGCTTGACTCGAATAGTATCATGTCTCGATACGGGCGCAAATGTCTCATTGTAATCAATCTTAGGATTTGTTGAGAATAACCCTTGATGACAAGTCTTGCTTTATACTTCAAAGACCTACCATACGGATTGAATTTAGTCTTGTATATCCACTTGACTCGATGGCTTTCTTATGAGGAGGTTTCTCGACTAGTTCCCCGAGTTTCATTTCTTTACTGATCATTCGAATTTCTTCTTATGGCTTGCCCTCGTTGAGCTTGCTTCATTAAAGTTAGTGGGTTCCAATTATAGCGATATAGCGAGATTCATGATCTTCAATTTCATCTGTTGTACCGGGAACTCTTGCATCTGACTTCGTGATTGTCTTCTTTCTCTCTGGGCCGAGGTTGCTTGAGAAAGCGGAGTTTAATGGTGTATGAGAGTGGATCGGAATTTCTCTTTCATTATTGTATGGGAAGAAGTTGTTTATTATCCGAATATTGAGTGTGTCTCTTTTCTTCTTTATTTGTTTCCTAATTCCCGAATGCATCTTCCCGTCAAAGTAACATATCGACTTGTAATGACTTTTTTCATCTTGAGGTTGAGGTTTTTGTAACCTTTTGATTGTG